>OVBA01001119.1:16825-48765 GCA_900406435.1 Lepidium aucheri | reverse complement strand
CAAATAAGCAGTGGTGGACCAATCATTAATCACTTGGTCTTTGCGGATGATACTCTATTCTTTTGTCATGCACACCCACGTTCATGTTCAACCATCATGTCTGTTTTATCACGATATGAGGAAGTCTCTGGACAAGCAGTCAATCTGCGGAAATCATCAATAACATTTGGCAAGAAAGTACATAGTACAATGAAAACCCGACTTCGACATACATTGAAAATCTATAATGAGGGGGGGGGGGGTAATGAGACTTATCTTGGGCTGCCAGAACAAATAGGCCATAAGAAGAAAGAGTTATTCCAGCATATTGTACAGAGAGTGGAACAAAGGACGCAGAGTTGGAAGTTTAAGTTTCTCTCCGATGCCGGTAAAGAAATCCTTTTAAAAATTGTTGCATTAGCTTTACCAGTTTATACGATGAATTGTTTTAAGCTGTCGGTTGGGATTTGTGAGGATATTAACCGAATTCTGTCCAAGTTCTGGTGGAAAAAAGGTTCTAATCAATCAGGTTTGCATTATATTTCTTGGCAACGGTTAAGTCTACCTAAGAAAGAAGGAGGATTTGGTTTCCGAGATATTGCAAAATTCAATATTGCACTACTAGCAAAGCAAGTGTGGCAGTTGCTAACTTCTCCCGACACTTTAGCAGCGAAAGTATTACGAAGCCGCTATTATCCAAACTCAACTATTATGGAAGCTCCAAGTGGAAATAAACCATCTTTCATGTGGCGTTCATTTCTATTGGACCGTGATTTAGTTAAAGCAGGATTATGTTGTCAAATTGGAGACGGTCATCATATTAATACATGGTCTGATCCTTGGCTATCTCTTCAACCACCACGACCACCACAAAGGCTCCCAAGTAGAACGATTCAATGTGATAAAGTATCAAGTTTGATTTCACCTGATGGTTACCAATGGAATCTTTCTCTCCTGCAAGATTTAATTCCTCAAGCTAACATAAATGAAATGTTGAAGATAAAGCTACATCCTCATGCACATCATGATATTATAGGTTGGCACTACACAAAAGATGGAAATTACTCTGTGAAATCAGGCTATTGGCTCGCTACACATTTGGATAGAGATTCACCAATTCGTCCTCCACATGGTTCGGTTGAATTAAAGCAGAAAATTTGGAAACTGAAAACAGCGCCTAAGATCCAACATTTTCTATGGCGAGTGGTATCTAATGCTGTAGCGATAAATACAATACTATCTTCACGACATATTCTTATAAATGCACAATGCCGACGATGTTGTGACACTGAAGAATCACCAGATCATCTTTTTTTCACTTGTCCTTACGCCCAAGCTGTATGGCGAGGTGTGGGTTTAAGTTTTCCAACCCTGACAAATACATCAGTTCCTTTTGAAGATAAAATCAACTATCTCCTAAATTTTACACAAACACAATGGTGTACAAACTTCTTCAAGCAATTACCTTGGTGGACTTTATGGAGGTTGTGGAAGAGTCGAAACATATTAATGTATCAACAAAAGGCGCAAACATGGTTCAAAACTATGCGTCAAAGTGAGGGTGATGCTCTAGAATGGGCGAATGCAAATAGTGAGGATACTAATATAATAAGGAACCAAACAATCCCAATAATCAACGGTGGAAATCACCATTGGTGTCGACCTGATATTTCGTTTTTAAAATGCAACTATGATTGCAGTTTTCAAAACATGACAGGTATCTCAAAAAGCTAGTTGGATAATTCGTGATGACAAAGGAATCTATATGGAATCCAGAAGCGCTGTTGGCCATTCTTGTTCTACAGTATTAGAAGCCGAGCTCCAAGCTTCATTAATTGCTATGCAAAATACTTGGATCAAAGGGCACCGCAATGTTATATTTGAAGGCGACAACTACAATGTATATCAAATCCTTCAAACAAACAAGTAACCTTTCATCACTATAGCTGGATACAAGAGATTCATCAATGGAGTGCTCGATTTGATCACATTATGTTTAAACGGGTCCGAAGAGATTGTAATCGTGCAACTGATCGTTTAGTACATCATCACCCAAATTCGCTAAGTTATTGTTAATATCCTTTAATCCCACCTTGTATAACAGTAATCCTCAATGATGATTATCCCTTATCATATTAATAAAGTTTATTATGATGTTAAAAAAAAACGGTTTACATTTTATGGATAAATTTTTACATTACACAAAAAAGATAACGGTAAGAAAAGAAAAAAATATAGAAATAAAAAAAAAAACTTTATTGCAAATAATTGTTTTACAAGAAAACAGAGTAAAAGAGTGGTTATCTAGTTTGGAAGTTGAGAGTCTTGATGCAGAAGGCGAAGATGAAGGCAAAGAAGACAGTGAAGCCAACGAGAACAGCAGCGACAGGTCCCATGAAGTCTGATTCAAAACCGTATTGGTCTTTAATGTATTGTTTGACAGTGAGGCCAGGAGCACCACCAATAAGAGCAATGGGAGTCTCAACGTCACCGTATTGAGAAGTGATCAAGCCATATATGGTCCAAGCTACAGGGCAAATCCAATAATACCAGACCCACCATTTGGGAATTTTGGGTCTTGGGACGAAAAATCCAGAAAACAGGTTGAAAACACCATAGAAGGCTGATGCAAATATAGAAGCAACTTGCTGGTTTGGTGTGAGTGAGACAGTCATCATGCCGTAGTAAGTCCAGTAGAGGAATGAGAAGTAATTGATGAAGATGAACCACAAGAACTTGGAAGCTTTCCACTCGAATCCAACCATGGCGTAGACAATAAGCGAGTAGTATGTGGTCTGAACCAAGACATAAGGTAGCTCACAAGTCACCTGAGAGATAGCATAAGGTATAGCTGAGTACATTCCAGCTGCTTTTTCCCTGTAAAACACTGTTCTTTCCACTGCCACCATAGGCTGTACGGTCGAGCAGTTGTTTACTCCCACGAATATCACGGCTGCGTAGATTGCTCCGATCACCATTGTCAGGTCTTGTACGTTTGATCTGTTACCTCCAATTTGCCAAAAGACAGTGCCGATCATGAGTGATGTTGCTAAGGTGAAGATGAACCGCACAACATTGTAGTCAGGTGATCTCCAATAAGTCCACCATTGCTTCCATAGACATGATTTGAATTGTCCCCATGTGTTCTGTGAAAATTGAGTTGGGAAGTAGAGATCAGTTGCTCCTTCCGGAGGCACACTCAGTTCTTTCACCAGTGCCTTATTTCGCCTGTATCAATAATTCATAGGTTTGTTAGTTAGATCATGCATATTAACACTTAAAATACTACATTTTGTCGTGTTTACTTACTGGCATAAGGCAGACTCCGTGTATAGATCAGCAAAGTCGACTCCAAGCTTCAACTCGGCCGCAATGGAGCTGGCTTCCAGCATCCAAGTGGCTGGATTGTACTTTTCCGGAATCTTTGGCACTCCAGGAATAGCTTCAAAGTACTCAACAATCTTGTGAGAGTTTCTTCCTAAGGGACCTGAGTAGATGACACGTCCTCCTCTTTTCATTAGTAGTAGTTCATCAAAAGCCTCAAAGATATCAATGCTCGGTTGGTGGATGGTGCACACAACTGTTCTTCCTGTGTCCACTGTGTTTCTCACTGCTCTCATCACGATGGCAGCTGCTCTAGCATCCAATCCTGAAGTTGGCTCATCCATGAAGATAATTGAAGGGTTAGCAACAAGCTCAACTGCGATTGTTAATCTCTTTCTCTGCTCTGTGGAAAGCCCTGTGACTCCCGGTAAACCCACAATTGCATCTTTCAGATCCACCAACTCTACTAACTCCATTACTTGATCCACAAACATCATTTTATCCTCTTTGCTTACTTCCTTGGGAAGGCGAAGAAAAGCAGAGAAGACAAGTGATTCTCGTACAGTAACTTGTGGAGAATGAATGTCCGTCTGTTCACAGTAACCAGAGATTCTAGCAAATGTCTCTTGTTTCTTTGGGAATCCAGACACTCTTACGTCTCCTTCTATATAGCCACCAGTTTTTCTTCCGGCTAAAACATCCATCAAAGTTGTCTTTCCCGCGCCACTGACTCCCATCAACGCCGTCAAAACTCCTGGCCTAAATGCACTTGTCACTCCTCTTAGAAGTTGCAGCCTGGTTTCTTGAACACCTTGGTCCCTCATTTCCTGCACCATCCAGTTTCATATGAGTTTTTGTCGTTCATAATTTATATAAAAGCAAGTAGTTTTTAAAAGCTTACCGCAGGCATGTCAACAAAATATTTAACGTCATCAAATGACATAGCAAGAGGAGTGAAAGGAAGAACCATTCCTTTCTTGGTGTTTACATTCTTCATCTCAGTCTCCCCTGTTTTCCAATATTTGTGAGATAAAAAAAGTTAAAACTTTGAATATACTTATATGGTTTTATATGTATTCTGTAAATGTAGACAAAGGTTACTTACCATTGGATCCACCCTCTTCACCTTCTTCTGAAATTACAGCTTGTGCCTTTCCAAGAGCTGTTGTTATATAACATATATAGAGACAGACATGTTAATACTTTTGAGTCGTTGACAGCAAAAACGTACGAGATCCAACAAAAAAAGAATACTTACGGTCTAAATAAGTAAGTGCTAGTGTAAAAAGACCGTTGAAGAGGATAGCGAAACCAAGCAAACCTCCAACTCCAATCCAATACCAATTCTTATTATCAAATACATCCCACATATTAAGTACCCTCGTTCCTAACCTCGTTGTGCCGTCTGCAGACTGCATTTTTTAACCACCAAATAAAACTGATTAGGTACAATTTATCCAAGTCTGGTCAAGGAGAACCTAGAAAGCCTAATACCAAAGATCCGGAGTTTCTGTGTCATCAAAGAAAAAGGAAAATGAAGAAGAGTTACCATTTTGTTCATCCATCTAGGAGCAAACATTTCATTGACGGTAATGGCATTGAAAGCATATGAAAGAGGAGATATCCAATAAGCCCATCTCCACCAAACCGGGATCTCACTTCGAGGAAGCAGAAAACCTCCGGTTAAGAAGACGACTAGTAGAACAAGCACACCACCAGTATTGGCTATGGTCATTGTCCTACAAATAGATGCGATGAATCTAAATATTCCGGCAGCCATTTGTTGAACTGAGAAAACGATTAGAAACTGTTTAAAGAAACGTTCCGCGTCAGGTGCAAATCCTATGGAGTAATATGTCACCACCATCCATGCTGTAGACTCAAAGATGGAGATTGGAATCCCTAGCAAGAAAGTGGGAAGTGTGTATGTCCATGGGGGATGAAACAAGAGATCTCTTTGCTTATAGAACACAGGAAGTCTCTGGATCGTCATTGCCATCTCTGCAAGACCGTTAAACATGTTGAGAATCATTGCAAACAGTAGTGCTCCAACATAGACGTTGGCGTCACTCTCGTTCCTTGTGTGCATTTCGGTTCTAAGGAAAAGGGTTGATGTGATTGCTGCGATGATAATGATTTGAACGGTCTTGAAGATGTAGAAGAATGAGTTTCGCTTCATGAGCATCCACTCTTTGTCCCAGCAACTTTTTAGAAGTTCTTTTTTCGTGATTGAGTACTTGTCAAACATTAAAGCTGCTTTGTGGCCTTTAGACTTATCAAATGGTACTGACAGTTCATTAGAGAGTTGAGTTCCAACATGGAATGTCTTATATTTGCTGGCGAACTCTGACACTGGAACATATCTATAGGGCCTGTTTGGATCAACCCAGTATTGCTGTTGATCTTTCTTAGAAGTGACCTGTTGCACACGGAAATGTGATTAGTATGTCATCTTTGGGTCCAAATAAGAGTACCAAAACTAGACAGATCTATATATTCACCTCTTGCAAGAAATCAGCTGTTCCTTTTCTTTCGGGACATTTGAACCCAAAGCTCTCAAAGAACTCTAGAATGTGCTCTCTAGGTCCCTGGTACACAATCTGTCCCTCCGACAATAGGATTATATCATCGAATAGATCAAATGTCTCAGGAGCAGGCTGAAGAAGAGATATGACGACAGTGGCTTCTGTGAGGTGAACAATCTGTTGCAGGCATTTGACAATTTGGAAGGTGGTGGAGCTGTCAAGACCGGTGGATATCTCATCCATGAACAGAGTCTTAGTTGGTCCCACAATCATCTCACCAGTTGTTACCCGCTTCTTCTGTCCTCCTGAAATACCTCTCATCATGTCATCTCCAACAATAGTGTCCTTGCAAATATCAAGCCCTAGAATCTGTTTCACCAAAAGCTTTATAAGTATTTTGACATAACTAGTCTACTAGAAGAATAATATGCTAAGTTGAATTATCATAAAAACCTTGAACACTTATCCAACAATCAAGTTTAAGTTTTCAAATTCTATATATGTAAGAAAAAGTCTTTAAGGGGACTGACTTTGAGAGTGTAATCAGTAATGAGACTACTCTTGACGCCTTGAGCAGCAGAGGCCTTCATGAACAAATCAACATCGGCTTCAGGGAAAATCCCAGCGTCCTTTTCTCTTCTTGCTAGCTCATTTAGAAGATCTGCCATAGATTGCATATAAGATTATTAAATGAATTAACAATTAAAAGGAATAGTAAGTCAAATAATTAAGAACATACCGTAACGTGTACCAACGCCTTGACATCTAGCAGAGAAATCAAGAGTTTCCTTAACGGTCATGATACCGACATGAAGATCGTTCTGGCTAATGTACGCAGATGTCTTGATAGGAACAAACTCGTTGAGACGGTAACCATTGTAAGTTACTTCCCCAGAGGTTTCAAGAGACTTGTCGAGTTTACCAGCAAGAGCCAACAAAAGCGTGGTCTTCCCTGAAGAAGGAGGACCCAACAAGAGTGTCATCCTCGAAGGTTTGATGATCCCTGAAACATCTTTGAGGATAGTAAGCTGCGCTTTCTTAGCAAGGTGAATTCCGATCATGCTTAGAGCAGCTTCTCCCATGTTTCTTACAGAGTTAATCAGCGAAGGAAGAGATCTATCACCAGTATAACAATCTGCTTGTACCGTCAAGTGTTCGTACCTCACTTCCACGGTTGGAAGCTGAATCCCGACACGGTCGATCCTGTTCCTTAGCTTGGTTAAGATCCGTTCGTTGTCCAGCTCAGCGACTTTAAATACCGTGTCGATGAACTTTTTCCGTTCTTCTCCATCAAGCTTGGTGACGTCAACCTCCTTGTTCAAGAGTTGGTTACCGTAAACGTCGTCTTCTGCAACTGCAGGCATGAGACTGGTGCGAAGACGATTGTAGGTAGGGAGTTTCTCGATGGCTGCCCATTTGAGAGCTTCTTCGTCTTCATTTACTGACTTGGTTCTTCTAGAGCTTGTGGAGAATACGTCCTCTAAGTGTCTACTGGCTCTGCTTACACTACGACTTATGCTTTGACGCATACTCCCACCTCTGCTCATAGCATGAGCTGGATCGTAATCCATCTTTGAATCCTATGAATCAACCCAGAACCTGTGAGTGTTTGCCTCTGAAAAATTCAGAGAGAAAGAGTAAAGAAAATGGCGAAGAGACGAGCATAAATAGAACAACGACTTTCTTACGCTCTCTTTGGTCCTTCTCTGTTACTGCTTCCCTTTTCTTTCTAATAATATAAAACAAATATCTCCCACTAGTTAAGTATTGTGGTTATTATAGTAATCCATGTAATAATGGAAAAATCTTTTAACAGAAGGGCCACATGTGAGAAAATGAAGGCTGCTTAATCAATTATACACTAGTTAATTGTTTTTTATATAATGCGTTTGGAAAAGCTTCGTGCCAAATGATGTAGCTGGTAAAATACATTATAAGTGGTGTTTGTTGGTTGGCTTTATTTGTTTTGTCTTTCCTCACCTTCTCCCGTATACAATAGATAAGTTGGCTTTTTAAAAATTCATAAATAATTAAATATGCATAATGGATATAAAGCAATTTATAAAGGATCAAATTAAGCAGTCTATTATGCTTAATTATTTGATTAGTAATATTTCAAGGACTCCATGTATTGAGTTCAAACATCCTGACCCCATTTATTTGATGCTAATTAATTTTGTTCACTAAGTTAAGTACATTATTTCTTAACGTAGTTAATCTTATGAGAAAATTGTGTGAAATGTCACTTTGAAATGAAAACGGTACCAAATACCATGTACATTTTTTTTTGATCATTTTGGCCTTTCAGATATCTTACTATTTCGACATCTGATGACACAAAAAATTATAGCGACTAGATGAACGACATGTGTCTAAATTTGTGTTTGATGTTAGACATAGATAGATGTCTATAGTGGGCATCTCTCATTTTGTCCATTTTGTATAACATGTTAATGCTCACAAATAATTAACACGTGTCAGATTTGTGTACACCGTTGTGATACGTACAGATTTATCTGTGGCAGATAAATTTATTCTGGACATAAACATTTTATCTATTATGGACATCGACATGTTAATGCTGACAAATATTTGACATGTGTCAAATTTGTGTACGACTTTGTAATAAAGATTTGTCTACGATGAAAAACTTTACATTGAACATTGATATTTCGTCCATTCTATACGTCGACATGTTAATAATGGGATATGATTCATACTTGTCAGATTTCTATACGATATTGTCAATAAGATTTGTCTACGATAGACAAGTTTCTATTTGTCTATGATTTTAACATAATTTTTAAGGGACATGCTGATATTTTCTTTGATACCACAATTTATTAAATCATGGCATTGCACACAATTTCTCTAAATTTTAATGGCATTGCACACAATTTCCACTTTGAAAGGCATAGGACACAAAACTCTCTAATCTTATACCGTAACCAACATGTAACATAGAATGACAGCTATGTACGAAGTACAAATCTGAATCTGATTTATCTCTGTTTGCGTGTTTGTGCCTTGGTCAACTATCTGAGGCACTTTGCCGTAATTTTCAACGATATTTGACTGTGTATTTAAATGTATAAAAGCACGTTTATTATTCAATAAACTAACGCTTATGTTTTATAATACGATATACCCAAAAAAACGAATCTTGCATGGGAGAAATAAGGGCCATGATTGACTTTTAAAAATTCAAAAAATAGAAAGAGCCTTAGTGAGGATTAGCTGTGATTAATTAAATATGATATAAAACCAAAAACGCCATATATAATAGTATAAATAATTTGGAGTAATCATGTCAGTAATCATATGACTACTCTATTAATATAAAATCCACCACCAGCTCATGACTCGGAAGATTCCTCGCGATTGGTTCGATCACTCTGTCTCGATAGTTTCAAGTTATTTATAAATGCTCTTACAAAAACATTTTAGTACTAGATTTTTCAAGAAAATACAAATTTTAAACAAAAAGGTAATGTGAGATGGATTGGTGGAAAAACATATCCAAAGTTACTCTCAAGTCTAGAAGCTGAGGCAAGGACAATTATTTGGGTAATGAGTTGTGTTGACAAATTTAGGCTTTGAGAATGTATGCTTTGAGTTTGATTCAGCCAATGTGATAGCAGCGATCTCCAATCCTAGTGCCTGGCCAAGACTAGGACCTTTCACATCTGAAATTGGAGAGCTCCATAGAAGATTTTTGAAGCCAACCTTTCATACACTAAGAGGACTGCTGATTAGAGTGCCGATTGTATTGCATCTCATATGAGCAATTTGGCTACGTACGATGTTTTTATTGACTGTTTTGTACCAAATTGGATTGTACAGTGAATATGGAAACATAACTGTCAGAGTTGGTTTAATTAGTGAAGAAATCATATTGAAAAGGAAAAAAGGTTCAAAAAGTATAATAGATGATTACAAAAACTAAAGTAAAGAAATATCCTTTGACCTCGTGGGTAAATTAAATGAGTCGGGTCATTGTATTCATTATGGGCCCATTAAGTTATGGGCCTCCTTGCAATCCATTGAAGGCACAGTGAACTCTGAAGGCATCAGCAGAGTAGAGTGTATGAATAGCATTCACTTCGGCTGCTGCTTCTTCTTCTTCTTCTTCGTCCTGCCTCGGATGATGGCTGCTTCCGATGATTCCTCTCACTATTTCACCGAATTTACATTGGCTGAGGTTCTCTTTGCTTTCTGTTTTTCTTTTATTAGAGATTCGTGCGATGTAACATGATTGCTTTTCTTCTGTCAAGATTGTAGACATGGAGAATCTATTTAAGGAGCTCGGTGATCAATCTCTCCACAAAGATTTCTGCCAAACTGTTGCCTCCACTTTTAGGTATTTTTTATCTTAAGTGTATGAGAACTTATCTTGTGAATGTGTTTGGTAGAGAATAGAGATGCAAGCAAGTTCATGTTGGAGTGCAAGCATTTTCTGAATTATAGGATAATTTAGTGGATTTTAAAGCTTATTATTAGTTTCATGCTTGATATCTGAGATATTTATCTTTTCTTATCTCTGTTTGTTCCATTGATTTCACAGTTGCTCTGTGAATCGGGATGGAAAGTCCTCGGTAACCTGGAATCAGGTGTGTCTCTTTTTCTTCATGCAAAAATGTAAACGTAATTAGGGGGGAAGTAACTTCTTATTTGATTGAGCTTTTCCAGGTACAGAATTGGTTTCAAGAGAAGCTGAAGCAGAAAAGTCAAGCCAAATCACAGACTTTGCCATCTCCCCGTTTGCAGATTGTTGACTTATCAAATTTCTACTATGAAGGAAATGGCAGAAATGCTGCCGAAAACACTACTCTTGTTCAACGACGGAAAGGCTTGTTTCGTTTCCTTGTATGCCTTTTAAGGTTTTTTGGATGTCCAACTAATGACTCTATTTTGATATCACAGGTAAAGCCTCTGATGTAGCTGATCTGGCTTTTGAGGCTAAATCAGCTAGGGACTACGCGTGGTAAGATACGTTTCCTTGCATTGCATGTCATGCTTCCTTTATATCTCCTGGACTTTCCAAACAGAACAAGTATTAAACATACATACGCGTGGGTGCAACTCTTAGTGCATGACTTCATTAATTGTTCATTCAAGAAGCAAGGACCTACCTAAAACATGTTCAGTGCAAAAAACTTTATTCAGAAGCCTAATTTTTAACATGTAATATAATATGCCTTTGTGTTTTATATCTGTGTTTATTTGCTAAAATTGTGGACTTTCAGGTATGACGTGTCTTCGTTCATTACGTATAGAGTTCTTCGCACCGGTGAAATGGTAAGGCTCTTTTCTTTTGTTATGTGGCTTATTTGTTTGTAACTGAGAATGTCTGTAACAGGAAGTGCGTGTAAGATTTTCTGGGTTCGACCACCAACACGATGAGTGGGTGAACGTCAGAACAGCAGTGCGTGAGCGATCTATTCCTGTTGAACCATCAGAGTGTGGGAGAGTAAATGTTGGAGACCTAGTTCTATGTTTCCAGGTATGGCTGCCTTTGATCTAATGTAAAGGATGGAACCTGTAACAAAAACTTTTAACATAAGAAAGGAATTTTGGGGTGGTTAATGAGCAGGAAAGGGAGGATCACGCACTGTACTGTGATGCTCATGTTGTGAACATCAAGAGAGGGATTCATGATCAGGGGAGATGTAACTGTGTATTTCTTGTTCACTTCGACCATGACAATGCAGAGGTAAAGCCTACTCTCAACCTTTATATTGGGCAGTGTGGGAAGTGTTTCAAGAAGCTGCTTCTTAATATATGAACAGGAACCAGTGGGACTAAATAGAATTTGCCGCCGCCCCTGATGAGTGAATCTGTTTGATTCTGAAGTCATCTTTGGAAGAGACTAAGATAATGACTACATAATATATGATTGACCCTCGGAATAAACTAAATGCTATGTATAAGCACCCAAGCGTTGTATGTTATTATTTGCTACAAATTATGTTGAAAATGTGTTAGAAGTGAAGAACTTTGACTCCCTAAAAAAGGTGTTATAAGAGCTGTAAAAGTGTAAAGGGATTGATGATACAATGTAATAAAACCTTGATACTGTACTTATGCTGTTTAATCTCCTTTATGATGTTTAAAATTTATAAGTCTCATTCCAAACCAGATTTCATTCCCTTCACTTATTTTTTCTTGTATAGTGTATTAGTAAGCAGTTCAACAAGTTATGTGCGCTTCGGGCTAGTAATATAAAGATTTTCAAACAAAAGCTCATTTAGCACACCAAATAATTTTGAACGAAAGCTCTTTAAGCCGGAAGCAATAGAACGACCTGCTCTCTGTTTTTCAATCAAAAATCCAAGACGTATCACATATACAATTATACGTTTCTTCAGATCCCATGACAAGGCATTTTTATGGAAGAATCCATTATTCAACTTTATGGGGAGTACATTACTTGTAATGGAAGCAAATCAGTCCGGATATGGTTATCCTAGACAATTATGTGTACTCAGTACTCACTCCTTCAACAGATTGTTTATTTGGCCAACAATATAAGATTTGAGCCAATAACACGAAAGCTAAGGAAACATGGGATCTACCGCTTTAGCCATCTCCTCAATCGGGAAGCCACTCCCTGAGAAGGTGGGGGAGGTGGAATAAGAACATCAAGAATGGTAACTCTCTCTTTTGGAGTCAATGGAACACCTCTAACAAGGTTCAGCGCCATGATGTGTACATTTGTCATTTGCCTGTGCTTCTTGTAAGCCAATACTCCAGCAGCACCTCCAGCAATTAGAACCTGTCAACACCATACAGTAAAGTCCATTAAACTAAACGTTCCCATGGAGATTTCAGCTCTTATTGACTGCTCAAACTGACCGGTGTCAGCCACAAAGCAGCGGTCTGCATATCAAATTTTGGGGCATAAAGCACCGTCTCCCCAAACTCATCCTCCAGCTTATTGTAGATCTCTTTGTCAGTTTTCCCAGCTCCTATCTCATCGCGGATCAGCTGCAAAACTCACGTGTATCAGAGGAGCAGACAGCAAAACTAAGACTCAACTCATCCTTTGGAAAACAGAAAACACAGAGTAAAGGACAAACCTGTCTAAGGAGAATAGCAATATCTGCCTGCGAGTCTTCAATGGACTGACTCCCACACTCAGTGCACCGAACATTGTGGCTTATATTTCTTGCCCGAGCGTCCAGCATCTGAGCCTTTTTGAGCTCCTCGTCATTTCTCTCCATTGCGCTAAAAAATTCATGATACCGAGTATTGTGAATTTTCACACACGCATTGCATCAAACACTTTGTGGACAACATAGCTCAACGCTACCCAGAAACAAAAAAGGTACATAACGTAATTACAATAATGAAGGGAGAACCTGGGTGGAGAGGAAGCAAGATATTCCGAGAAACCGCTTAGTCCGCCCAGAAGTCAAAGTGGAGCTTAAAATTGTAAACTTTCGCTTGTGAAATCTCTCCGTTTTCTCTAAAATGTAAACACCCTGTCGTCCTCCAGAAGTAATAGTGTCAACCCCTGATTCCTTGCTGGAGGGCTATTAGAGTAGACGCCGGTGGATCTTCGACCGGTGAAAACCGGATACGGAAGCCGGCTTGAGAAGGCGCGTGAAAGAGCGTGCAGCATGTGTCGGAGGACGAGCTTCGCGCGTGTAGTAGTGTTCGGGGTCATATTAAACATGGGCCTTAAAATCTATAATTAAAAATATGGGCCATACCATGGGCCCATCAATATGAGCATCAATAACTACCAAGTTTTGGTTTTCTGCAGAGCAAACTCAATAAGAGAAGAGAAGCAAATCATTTTCTATTCTCCTCCTGTAGCACTCTGGCTCCATATACAGAGGCTACCAACAACAAAGGTTTACTTTTTCCTGTTAATCCATTTGATAAACCGACAGCTGCTGAGACTTTATATCATCCACAAGACATGTCTAAACTAGAACCTAACTTTGCAAGAACAAACAGAGAAGGGACATGATCGCTAACATGACCATCTCTCCCTGCATTCTTCTTGCAGGGAGAGAAAGTTCGAACTTTTTTTAAGCATCACCCCCATAAACAGAGCAACACACCAGGACTTATAAGTTGTAAAAACTCTAATGCTTTTTATTTATTATATATATACACAACCAAGGCACAAACAGTTCTTGAAAATGTGAAGACTCTCAGACATATCCTTCAACCAAGATCGGTTTTTTATCCTCCTCTTCGTCTTCCTCACTCCCATCCTTCTTCTCCTTGCTGCTCTCAATACGTTCAACATCTATATCTTTCAAACCATCACCACAGCTAGTCCCTTCGCTTCCTTCTCCTGCCACCACCAACGCATCTCGGCCCTTTTCCGATTCAGCCAACTTCTCATTACCCTTTCCGGTTAGACACGGCCCACTTTTCCCTTCATTTTCCTCGCGAACGATGACCGTGTCAGTTCCCTTAGATACTGGCCCTAGATCTGCTACACAACCTCCTTCTCCTTCGTATTCGAAAAGCGAAGCCGCGCGTGATTTCACAGCGTCAGCAGCTTTGCGAAAGGCTTCCTGTATAGAATCAGGTGGTAGAGCACAATCTTCGAGGCCAGCGTCTGCTAGGTTCGGCGGGAGGATCTTATCGAGCAAGCCTACTCTTTCTTTCGTAGCCTCCATAGATACAGATGATTCAGAACTCTCTTCCCTAACATCTGAGATCCCGATCTGGATATTTCTAATTTTTTTCTAGGAGAAGGGAAAGGCGGTGACAAGGGCAATATCGTCATTATGTAATTTTATTTAATGTTAGGATCAAATAGACAAATTAGCCCAGGGTTTTTAGCGGGCCCAGGGTTCGACGCTTAACAATAAATCCAATGGACTTTGGACTGCCAAATGTATGAAGACTGAAATGCAGACCTCGAAGAGAGAGAACTAAAAAAGATCTAACCATCTTCCCGGGAACGCCCGCCGGAGAAACGGTACGGAATCGACCAGCGTCTCCGGGGAGAATCATTCAGTACCGCCGATTGCTCGACCGTCTTTAATTTCTAAGGCAGCATTTCATTCTCTCTCTCCTCCTTTCTTTACGTCGTTTCAGAGTTAGTTCATTTTTCTTCGATTTCGAAGATCGGTTCCTAATTTCCCGACTTGAAATTCATCAAGTGAATGGGACCTTAGTTTCTGGGAAAAAAGGAGAGGGAAAAGGGTTTGTTTCAACTATGAGCACTCTTAAGCCGGTGGTTACAGTTCGGGACCTGATAGAGGAAGCCAAGAAGCGGATTGTAATCCTGGTGATATGCGTCGTCGGACTTTCCTACATCATGTCCCGTAAGTTTGATGCTCTTATTTGATCAATAATCTTCAGTTTTCGGTTTTGGAGCAGATTTTATTCTGTAAGAAGAGCTTTGGAGTTGATGAGCTTTCTAACTTTTAGGAGGCATTGGTTTCACTAGCTAGCTACTTATTGTGATCTACTCTAGTGTTTCCTTCTGAAATATTTATTGAATATTCATGTTTGTTTAACCATCTGCAGTGACAAGTTCATCGGTTTGGGTAAATCTCCCTGCTGCTGCGTGTTTGACCATCCTCCTTCGTTATTTCTCATTCGATATTGAAATGAAAAGAAAAGCTGCAGCTTACAACAACAAAGCTTCATCTCTGAATGCACCAACTCAAAATAAACCTATTGAACACCCTAAAGCAGCTCCACGGTCTGATTGGAGAAGCAAAGTGAACTCCCAGGTCGTTGAGGATGCGATTGATCACTTCACCCGTCACCTCATTTCTGAATGGGTACTGGATCTCTGGTACTCCCGCATAACACCGGATAAGCAAGGTCCTGAAGAACTGGTGTTTATTATTAACGATGTCCTCGGGGAACTTTCACGGCGGTTCAGAAACGTCAACCTTATTGATCTATTGACAAGGTTTGTTCTTCTTAGTCTCTTCTTCTCACCTTGAGTTTCTATTACGGTTGCTTCTCCAAGAAACTAAATTTCGGGATTGATATAGGGATCTGATCAACATTATATGCCGTCGTGTGGAGCTTTTCCGCGAATTTCAAGCAAAGATTGAGAGACAACAAAAGAGAAGCCTCAGTTTTGAAGAACGAGACTCAGAACTAAGACGTGTGTTGGCCATTGAAGATAAATTGCACCCTGCATTATTCTCTCCTCACTCCGAGCATAAGGTTTTCTGCAGTTTAAGTTGCAACGAGCTGTTTTGGCATGTTTTACCATTTCATAGCTATAAGGTGGTGATATCATGGTCTCTATTTCGCAGGTTCTGCAACATATAGTGAACAGTCTCATTTCACTAACATTTAGGCCAGAGGATCTGCACTGTGCTTTCTTCCACTATACCGTGAGGGAGCTTCTTGCTTGCTGTGTGATGCGACCAGTCGTAAATTTAGCCAATCCTCGGTAAACTAATACCTCTATACACTACCTTTTCTTCCTCTCATTTTCGCCTCAGTGGTCCTCATTTTCTCTACCAGGTTCATAAATGAGAGGATTGAAGCTGCTGTCATATCGAAGTTAAAGACTAATGACAGATCTAGTGCTGCAGAAGAGGCTTCTCAATCTGAAGATCTCTCAAATGTCTCTTCTGATCGTTTTTCTAGATATCTGGACCCCTCCGTCACAGGTGTTGAGCTTGTGCAATTGAAAAATGAACAGCAGATAAATTCGAAAAAGAAAAGCACTACAGATAGACAGAATGTAACAGAACTCTCAAAAGATCCATTGCTTTCAATGGACACTCGATCTTCCCGTTCGTGGAACTCCTTCCCTATAACTTCCAAAATAGGTAATGATAGTAAATATCCTCAAGGAAATCAAGGAGGAGAGGGATGGGGTGATATATTAGACATGATGTCACAAAGGAAAACTGAGACCCTTGCACCTGAGAACCTTGAAAGCGTATGGGCTAAAGGAAGAAACTATAAAAGGAAGGAAGCGGAGAGAGTTGTTGAGCGTGTGCCCACGAGACGATCTAGCAAGGAATCTGGCAATGATCGTGGCTCTAATGGAAACACTGTGATTGCAAGAGGTTCCAGTCAGCATAAAGTGGTAAATACAGATAGTCATTTATCAAGTTATTCCTCTATTGAAGAGGGTGAGGAGGAAACAAAGAGTAGTCATTCTTATACATCTGAGGATGAGGAAACAGTAACAGGTCTTAACAGTCCTGGGACTCGAGTCTGGGATGGTCGAACGAAGAAAAATCTTGGTGTTTCACGGATACACCATCCACTTGAAAATTCTGGCCGCTTTTTGAAAAAGATCAGTAAAGGGCATGAACGTTATCAGCAAGTACCTAAACATCCATCTGGCAGGAAGAGATCCAGAATTTCTGGACACATTATAGACGAGGATGATAGCGAGGATTCTGAAGATGATTCTTTGTCTAGATCATATAGTGGAATGTCTGCAACGTCTTCTACGTCATACGTTTCAGTGGCAGAAAGTGACCTACCCAATGCCCCTAGAAGTTCATTGTTGGTTGATTCTTTTACCAAGTTGAGATGTGAGGTACAGTTAAATATTAGTTGTACACTGGATATATTTGAATTCTTGCAGGTTCTGGGTGCCCAATATTGTGAAGAGTAGTTCTAGGATGTTTGCTGTGTATTCAATATCCCACGAAGCTTCAGCCAATGATGTCTGTATCCCATTTCATACGATGAATAATTTAAGTTCTTGCAGGTTTTGGGCGCCAATATTGTCAGGAGTAGTTCGAAGATCTTTGCTGTGTATTCAATCGCTGTCACAGATGAAAGTAATCATAGTTGGTCTATCAAAAGAAGGTGAGTAAATATTACTGTCAAGGATCGGGTGTTAGTGTGTATTTTTTTACCTTATAAACGTATGTGAACTTTCAGATTTCGACATTTTGAGGAGCTTCACCGGCGACTTAAAGTGTTTCCTGAGTACAATCTTCATCTACCGCCAAAGCATTTCCTATCAACAGGCGTGGACATACCTGTTATCCAAGAACGATGTGTGCTACTTGATGAATATATCAAGGTCAAACTTTTTGTCTCTTGTTTTTTAGTCTTTGTTCATGCTTTATACATGGTGCTTTGTATATGGATTAATTTTTAACTTTCTACTGGATTTGCTTCTTTTTTTTTGATGAGCAGGTTAAGTATGACGTAGCTTTTGTGTTTTCTTATTCTTGTAGCTACTTTGACTTCCTGAAAAGCTAATATTGAATGTTTCCTTATGCCTGAAACTTTATTATCTCCTAGTTACTACTCTGTAATTTTACTTTGAAGTAGAGCCAGGCCTGCTTTGATCTACTGAAGTTTTTTCCTTTTGTTTTTGATCTGCGTAAGCAGATAGTGCTGATAGTTCTTATGCTTGAAGCTTTGTACACAATTGCATTTCACACGCCATCTACCTCCACGTCAACTTAAATGTGATAAAAGAGCTTTGCATTGAAGTGGTTACCCAGTTTTCCTTAATCTGCGAATTATCTTTTCTTTACTTTGTTCAGAAGCTTTTGCAGCTACAAAGAATTTCAGGATCAATTGAAGTGTGGGACTTCCTCAGTGTGGATTCCCAGGTAGGTTCTCTACCGCTGACGAAAGGATCACTAGTTCTGACAAGTTATGAATATGTATATTGTTGCTGGTGTGCAGACTTATGCGTTCTCTAGTTCTTTCTCAATCGTTGAGACGCTAACAGGTGAGTAATCCACAAACATTATTGGATTTTTATTTTTGTTAGCTCGCTATGATTTATTGTTCCTAGTAAATTGTTTCAGTTAAACCTGTCAGTAAGACATCTACTGCCGCTACATCTACTGAGGCAACGCCAGGTTCTCTTCCTTGGAGAGAAAATCTGAGTCCAGAGAGTGGGAAATCGGGTCAACGTATGAGGAATAGCACTATGGTGGATGATGCCAAGTCAAAAGTGAAAGCTCCTGGAAATGATCACTTAAAAACGTCTGATTCAGATGTGACAAGTGGCAAAGAGAATAGCGGGCTAAAAGTGGGCACTCGACATGCTGATGATGTGGCCTGTACTGGCCTGCCCACTGAGGTATAGTTAATTTCCACACCAGCAAAAGTTTTTTTTCTGAAAATTCTGGCTTTTGCATTAGGGGAAACCACGAGGCCAGTGCTTGTATTTCTAACTTAGTGTGCTCGTTATAACTTGTATTCTCTTTGCAGTGGGTTCCTCCAAAGCTAACTTTACCCTTGCTAGACTTGGTAGATGTTGTCTTTCAACTCCAGGAGGGTGGGTGGATCAGGTACATAATTTTATAACTCTTAATTAGTAGTCAAGAAAGTGGAGTAATATTGACTATTCTTTTTTTGCACATTACAAGGCGGAAAGCTTTTTGGGTTGCAAAACAGATACTTCAACTTGGGATGGGAGATGCATTGGACGATTGGGTACTTGAGAAAATCCGTCTTTTGCGGCGGGGAACTGTAGTTGCTTCTGGAATTCAACGGGTGGAACAGGTGAGAACTTCCACTTCATTCTGCATAATGAGAGAGTGGCGAAAATCACAGTATATAATGGAAAAAAAGTATGCTGAGCAGTCACATATAACCTTGTGATGTCTCTGGCCTGGTTATATTTTAATTAGTGTTGAAATTTAACAGAAATATTTGGTTTGACCGCTCAGATACTATGGCCGGATGGAATATTCATGACAAAGCATCCAAAAAGGCAGCAACAGTCTGCCAGTCCTGAGGAGCAGCAACAAGAAGCAGAGAGACGAGCAAAGTTTGTTCATGAGCTGATGATTGGTAATGAGCGTGTCATGTCTTTTGGATACTATTTTGCATCAACTATATCTTAGCTTATTTAACTTATAAATGTTGGAATAAACTGCTGACGTGCAGAGAAAGCCCCTGCAACTATCGTAAGTCTCATAGGACAAAAAGAGTATGAACAATGTGCAGAAGACCTCTACTTCTTTCTTCAGGTAAACATTCCGCATTGTCTTAATTCCAATCTCAAGTAAATTGGGTTTAATTGTTTAAATATTGTTGTTACAGTCATCAGTGTTCCTTAAGCAATTGGCATTTGACCTTCTGGAGCTGTTGCTACTCTCGGCATTTCCGGAAATGAAACAGGCTTTCAAACAGTTGCAAGAAGAAAAACACTTATTTGGTCAATATATACCACCAAGCTGATACCTTTGTACGTGTGACTCTTTTGCATATTATATACTAAGTTTTGCCAGAATTCTTTTAACAGTAAAATAGCACGCATGACAAACAGAGGACGTAAAAATGAAACATAGAACATTTAAAGCCGAGTCGCACAACACTTTCTTGTCTCAAAAAGTGAAAATCACTAATATTAACTTAGAAGCAGGAAACAAATGGTAAAATGCAAACTGAACGAATCCTAAGAAGAAGCAGATGCAGGCTTGTTTCTTGGAGTGGCTTGAGTACCTGATCGATAGAGGCAAATTGTGATGAGCAAGTAAAGAGTATCATCATCATATAGAATAGGGAGAAACTACGTCAAAATGTAACTTCACCTTCTCTAAAGCCAGTCTTGAACCTGCGAGGGACATTGCGGAGATACCTCATTCTACCAGTTCCTGTTGTCTTTCTTCTTATTGCCTTCACACTCCAGTTATCTGATCGTCCACAATTCAATTCATAAGTTCTATTATAACACTTGAAATTCCAATATAAGCAGAGGGAGAGAAAGTACATGTCCTCTTTCGAGCAGCGGGATAAGCACAGGCTGAGCAACGACTCTTCTGAATGTGGAAACTCCGGCGACCACATCTGACACACAGCGTGTGTGACTTGTTCCTCCTCTTACCGAAGCTCCCTGTTCCCTTACCCTGCCATTTCCAAAGCACCGATCAGACATGATGACACACTCATGCTTACACGCAAAACTTCATAAGACTACCATTGCCGCAGGTGCAGGGGTCGATCAACAGTCTGATCTACTGAAATCTCTGCGGCTCCGACAAGTCGACCGTGTAGTTCTTTTAGGGTTTTTATTACTATCCAACAATATGGATCTTTTACTTCCCAAATTATTGGGCTTTGCAATCAGCTTGATGGGCTATGTCTTGATATTAGCCCAAGTCAAACTAGCATGTCTGATGAGTAAGTACTTAAATAATGATAAGTAGGGGACCATTTGAGCGCTGCTTATCAATGTGATGAAGATTTCTTACCTATAAAAGTGGACAAGACAATCGTCAAGATGACACCTTCTTAAAGTCTGACATATCAGTTTCCTTCTTCAACTACTACATGCCACTGAATGAATTGAATGTTAGGTTTCATTTGTGAGCATTCAAGTAAAATAAATATGGTTATTGTCTCCAAAAAAACTTAGCAGCAAGAGAGACAAAATCAAGGATGATGAAACCTACATCAAAATCAATTCAGAGAGTCGGTCGTTTCTTGAGGAAGACCTTTTGGAACATCAAGTCCACTATCTGCTCTGGTGATTACCACAATCTACCTTATACTCCTCAGGTGAGCCCTTTCTCCTGCAGTCGTCGCCGCTGTCCACAAGTTTCCCAAACTAGAGAAACTAAGGAAACCTACACTGTTATTTGTTGTGACACGGCTGTGGCAGATAACATACACGAAAAGAAACTTATCAATCACCATAAAAAGAAAGAGAAGAAAGTTGCAGAGCCACTCAAGGAGGCAAAGATGAGAGGTGACGCATTGGCGCAAAAGCTGAAAGATCTCAACATGGTGGATCTGAGAGACGTGGAGCACTCACTGGACGTACGGGAAGCGCTTCGATGCTATTCGAGCATCAGAAGCCCTGTTTACCTTGACATTGTTGACAATTTCTTCACAGACATGTATTACGAGTTCTCTGATCCTCGCACTTCTGCCACTACCAACGGTTCAAGAAGAAAAGCAGGCTCTTTTAGGCTCTAAGACTTCCCCATCAGCTGCCCATTTCAGGGCAGGATCAGTTCAAGAGTGTGCACTTCTTGCCAAGAGTTGTTATCCGTTACACTTACCTCTTTGGTAAAATCACTCCACACCGTCAGTTACTTCATCTTGTAGAGTCGAGTTAAGCTAATATTCTGAAGTCTCAGCTATCAATGCAACATACTCTTTACCTTTCACCTTGTTATAAATAACAGTTTCTATTATTGGTGAAGTACTGTTTATTACTCGGTTCTTTCTTTCACCATACTCAACAATCTGATTTAAGGATACAAACTAATTTTCATTTTTTTTTAATGAAAAAAGTGGAGAAAGCAACATACAGTTTATATGAAGTCGCAAAGTTACTCTTTAGAAGTTATTCAAAGAAGTTCTCTTCTCCAAATATGATAAAAGTTACATCAACACACGATAATTTGTTTTGGATTGATAAGTTTGCACTTTAAATAACACACATTCATGGATAAATCGAATCATTTTTTGCCGCTCTTCTTAAGTCCAGAGCCTCCAAATGATCCCTTCTGCGATGCCTTGGCTCTTAGTTCTTTAAGCGCCTGTTTGATAAATTTCATTCAAAAACAAAACGGGTCAGGCTTTCAATAACAATGTATGTCCTTCTCATGCCAAAGAAGAGGCTGAAGAAATTTCACATAAAAAAAGTAAAGCAAGCATCCAAACTGTGAGTAATTGGTCACTCTTTCATAAGAGTAAGAAGATACTATAATATTAATTCAAACATCTGTAGTTCTCAAAAGAATATGTAATTAATACCTACACTAACAAACAGGTAATAATGAGTTGTAGTCAACAGATATTGGTCATAATTAGCGGCTAAGTCGCATATATATGCGTAACTTTAAGAAATTCCATGTCTCTAAAGTCGTAGCTTATAACAGACTTTGATTGGATAATATTTTATAGCTTACAAATTTAATAGTTGATCTAAAACACATAAGTGCATCTTACGATTCAGAAAACTGAATATAATCTGGAAAAGAAACAAGCCAGAGCAGTAAAGTGATTACTAACCTTTTCCTCGTCCTTCTTCTTCTGCATGTTAGCTAAATCATGCTGCAAAATGCCAAATAACCACTCCAGAGATTAGAGAATGTGAAAAGAATGCCCAAAAACATCGACACAAGAAGAGGAGTAGGCAAAATATATCATATGAAGGAGTAGAGCGAGTGTGCAATGAAATCACTGGCTAATATTTCGACTTGCATATAATATATCACTGACCAGAGCAAAAGAAATGATTTTGTGTGTTTTATTTTTAGAAATTCAAGTTAGTTTCGACAACCAAAATCAGATCCAGAATGAAAAATCATCGTTTGATTCGAGGTTAAAAGCTACCACTCTAATACAATTTAGTTAAAGGCAAAATCACAGAAAATCACACTCGTAGAAAGGCAAAAAAGGGTTTGAAAACAGGGTTCACGTAGAGTTACCTCGTCGTATTCCTTCTTATCAGTTTTTGGCTGCTTCAAAGGTTTCGCCTTTCCTCCTGTTTAAATGAAACCATTAGCAGATCGTAAAATCAATGTCCTTTTCCGTTTTATCGGAAACAAATCACCAACATAATTCGTGTATCTGAAATAAGAACTTAAATCACGAGAATACTGATATTGCCATACCTTGCTTGGACGACATAACTGGGTTGGTGAGCTAGGGTTTTGATGCTGATCGCAGAATTGGGAGAAATAAGGAGCTGAGAGTTGCAGACGATCAGCTTGTGTTTTAATAGAATCTCTGATAAGGGAGATTGAGAATTTATAAAGCGTTCGTAGTAACAACGCAACCCATGAAAGATTATTGGGCCGTTTTAAGATTCCTAAGCCCACTAACATTGTTCTCAGACTGCATTAGCGGGCCAATATATTCATTAAGCTACAACCGTCGAATAAAATAACTATTCGCTTCAAATATTGGCTTTGATTTATAGGAAGAAGTAGAAGTCTTCGAAATCAAAGATTCAGATCATTGCAATTCGATTTCGTGTTAATCTCAAAGCTTTATCGAAAAGATCAAGGAGGACTCGAAGCAGTTAAATTTCCATAGAATCCACTAACTTCTCCTTAAAAACTTGATAAAAAATTATCAATTTTCAGTTCCAAATTTGGGGTATTTTATTTCAGATTTTCCTGTATTTATTTACTGATATTTAGAAAAGTTAAAAAGCCTAGTTCAGTTCTCCAGTTAAATTTACTGAAAACGCCCAAATTAGCAGAAGAACGCCTCCAGAGCTCGATAGGGTTTAGGTAAGTAAGAGAGGTTTCTTCATATGTTTCCCGCGATTCGTATGTAGCGACTTGCTGAGATTTCTTCATCTTGGTTTTGGATTTACGAGTACAACTCTCCTTTTTCAGGTTTCTAGAGAGAATTATGGCGTCATCTGACGCAGGAGAAGCGGAGTATGAGAGTGATCCCGAGGAGGTGAACCGCTCCTTGGCCGTTAGGAGGAGAGAAGCTAGTGATGACGATGATGATGCTGATGGAAAGGTTAAAAATCGGAGAGCTGAGATTGATTCTGACCTATCTGATGAACACAATGATAGTATGAAGTATGATAATGACGAAGGTAGGGAGGATACTTATGAGGAGGAGGGGGAGGATGGTGTTGGAATCGATAATGACAAGAGAAGTAGTGTGATAAAGGCTACAGGTGATATCGATGGAGAGGAAGAAAAGGAGAAGCGACAGTCTTCAGTGCCCACTGGTGGAGCTTTTTATATGCATGATGACAGATTTCAGGAGATGTCTGTTGCCCAAAACAGGTTCACTCTTTTATTTTTATTTTCGGTTGTGTCATGCTTGTGTAAAGCAGTTATTATTGTCTCCCTATGCAATAGCATTTAAGCAGAGACAATACACTCAAAAGTGGAGTTATTAGCCTCTTATTATCATGCATTTTTCCTATGCTAGATTTGGTCTAGATAATGCAAGATGCAAGATTCTGAATACTATTGAGCTCATCCTGTCAATCTTCTGTTTATTGGTTCATGGTAATTGTCAAGTAAGATAAATTCTTGCTTTCCTTTCATAGGCGAATGCGGGATGGAAGGAAACCATGGGGATCTGAGGAAAGAAAATGGGGACATGACAAATTTGAAGAGATGAATACTCAGGGAAAACATTATGTTGTAAAGCTTCTATCTATGGTTTTCAAATTTAGTATTTCCCTCTATTTTCTATATGTATATATGGTACATGTGACGTAGGTTTGCTTTGCTGTACTTATCTATTATCCATCTCTTATTGTTTTTCTTTCTTAATTACATAGTTGACTGATTTCTCTCTGTAAATTTAGCAGAGGACTTCTAGAGGACGATCAAGAGGTCGGGGTCGGGGTAGGGAACAAGAGCGTGAATACACTAGAGGGAGCAGTTCTAACGCATTACCCAATAATGGACAGCAAATTTATCTTCCTAAAGCTGTCAAACAAGGGAAAGGGCCCAGAAAATTCGAGACTTCCCAGAGAATTGGAAATCAAGCACATTCCGAGCAGAGCAAACAGTGAGTTCTTAGATTTTGTTTTCTAGAGTTGAGTGAAGGGTTTATCTCTAATATAATGTACTTGTGTACGGTATGTGTAGGTCACAGAATTTTAGGCGTTCACCGACTTCACCTGCTAAAACTGGGAATGTAGGTGCCCATGTCAAAAAGAACGTAGCTGCCTCAAATTTAAATTCTGCTTCTCCTCCGTTTTATCCGTCAGTGCCCTCCAGTAACTTGGTGCACGGTATACAAGGTGGTATGGAAAGACTCCATATGAATGAAAGTGCTACGCCTTCTGGGAAGAAGTATAAGAATACAAAGTCCGGTTATGCACCAGTTTGGACCGCCAAGACTCTTCAGTCCACGAGTCAAGGGGGAGGTGCACCTGCTGCCCAAAACGTGTTTTACTCGCAATCTAATAGTCAAGGTGACAGTGTTTCATCACCAATGGACCTCAATGGAAATTCAAAAAGAACTGGCCAAAGCTGTGTTCTTCCTTCCAATCAGGGTTTTGATCATGATCAGCACTCTGTTGCTATCAGATCACTGGCTTCCCCTCCCCATAAAACTAGCTCATCAAGAAATCGGTATCCTCCTGGTGAAAAAGAAATTGCTAAAGGAAAAGGGACTATTCAACCTAGTGGAAGCGGTCCCTTAATGTATAGTGGATCTCAAATGATGGGGCGTGGAGAAAATCTGGCATCTGGTGACAATTCTAATATCCCTACTTTTCTGCCGGGTAAGTTTTTTTATTACACTTTTCTTTCTGCAATGGACGAGTCGAAATCAAATCATACAGGGTAATGAAATTGAAAGCTACCTGTGCCGAACCACTTGGCCTGGTTGTCCATGTATACTTTTCTGGATCTTGTAATACCAAGCTTGGGAATAACCTGCTTGCTATTATTTTGTTCTGTATATGTCTAGTTCGTAGATTATTGCATTTTTTACATGATTGAAATTCAAATACAATGCAGTTATGCAATTTGGCGGTCAGCATGGTGGAGTTCCGACTTTTGGAATGGCTTATCCAGGATACGTCCAGTCTGAACATGGTGTTCGAAATCCGGAGATGACATGGTATGCTTACTTCTCCCCTTTTCGGTGAACTTTGTGGATGCTAGTTTTGAGACGATCTTGACTGTTATCATTTCAAAGAATTAGATATTGTGCGTATTGTTAGTTGACTTTTCCCTGATTTTATATGATATCCCATTTAATCACCGTTGGGCAGGTCTATATGCTGGGAGCCGTAATAGTAATAGAATGGTTGCTTTCATTTTAATTTTGGCCATATCCTCTGGGCTCTTCGTCTATCTCTTGTTCCTAATTTTGTTCTTTCGCCTGCATGCTGCTGAGATTTGTTTACATGATTGGCAGGATGCCAGTTTTGACTGGTCCAGGAGCTTTAGGGGCTTCATACAGTTCACCATATGCGGCTAACCAAGCATACACTCCAGGGTTACCTGTCTCGTTATCTTCCCCTGCTGGATCCTCCAGGTTTAGAGATTGCCTTTGTTCTACTAAATTTTTGTCATGCAAAAACAATCTAATTGCGTAAAGCTTTAACTAAACGCTAAATCATTTGATTTCTATAAATTTGCATTGTGTTTTTCTCTTATTCGAACCTACTGCATATGCTTGGCACATATTATATATTTATGTTCGCAAAGCATGCATTTTTGCTTTCTTAATTTAATTACCATTTTGTAGCAAAGAGAATAGTACGAAGAACCTAAATGACCTGGAGAAACCCACGGAGAGTCATGGTTAGTCTTATTGTAATATTGGCTCATTTTGTTATAGTGCTGATGGTTATACATCAGGTGTTTGTGTATAGTATTGATTTTGTCAAGGGATAAATTTGCATTTAATGGATTTATTGGAAAAGTCAAAGAGAGTGGAACTTTTTCTTGCTTCAAAAGAAAGAGATTATAAATTAAGGAGTGATTCAGCTGCTAAAATGAAGGTTGATTGTTGTGATCATTCTTTTTGAAGTTAAGTTACTTTCCTTCTATGTAGAGGTCAAAGAGATTGGGGTTTCGGGACGGCAAAACAACAACCATAGCAAGCAGCCTCGTAGGTGATTTTTTGAGATTAACTGGGACTTGCTCTTTCAAATTGTTGACCCGGTGATATGGAATCATTTATGGTTATGGACCATGATGCATTATGTCTACGGATTTGACTCACAGTAACTGCATCCATGGACCTAACGTTGTATTTTTCTCTATAGGATTCATAGACAGAACATTTTATGGACATTAAAAAGATTGAGTTTTCGTTGGTATATATGCAGGTACTCGGAGATGAGCTTTACCAAGTAATTACATATGTTAAAACTTAATATGGTTTAGGGACTCTTTGTTGTGAGGCCTGATGCTTCTCCAAGATTTGTTACAGCGCACTTTAGGCTGCAATTGTTCCTGCTTTCTTAGGTAAGTGATTCAAGATTATACTTTAAATTCTGGGGATGGTAGTGACAAGAGTAATGGTCACTGAATATTGGAGTGTGCTTGGTGTTGTTGCAGTTTTACAAGGGAGGGAAAAAAGAAAAAGAAAAAAAGAACAAAGACAATACTATGTCTACTTCTAGCAGATAGAATTACGTGGTGGCTCATGTATGTATGTGTATGTATTTATTGTTTCGTAAATTCGGTCATCTGCTTGTTTAGTAATTTACCATTTAAGACTACTTCCAGGAAAGTACATTTGTTCTAAGCCTTGGTCAGCATGTTTGGTGTTTCTTCTTTCCAATTTTTGTATGAATTCCCTGTCTTTTGCTTGCTTTAATAAACTTGATCAGTTTCGTTCCGCCGATATTGAACTTTTGTAGGAAAAATATATATTATTCAATTGATGCAGAAAGTCGAGCCAAATGAAAACCTCTCTGACAGTTTAATGAGAGTATAGTGCTGCTTCTAGGCAGCTGATGCGCATTAGGATTCAAAGTATGTACGGGGTCCTCGCTTTGGACGAGATCTCATTTTGAACTTAGCTCAATTTGGACTGGTTCAGTGTCTTTACAAAACCGGTACAACGAACGCAGAAACAAGACAAGAAGAAGCTACGAGAATTTTACAATCATGAGCTGAAGCTGGCATACGAATAAAACCAATCAACCAACCACCTAATCCCAAAAAGAATGCCACTAAACCAAATGAGATATAGAATTCTCTGCTTTACAAGAAGCTTTATTTTGTTTACCTAATCGAACTCACTATTCACATCAAGCACAGACTGACGCCGGTCCATGGTACAGCCCATTCACATTGTTGGTAAGTCTCTGCTTGTTCTTCCTTCTCCTCTTCTTTGCCACAATCACAAACCCTTCTTCATTCGTTTCATTTCCCGTGGCTCCGCTCTCCTCTTTCCTTCTGCAAACTATCTCAGTTACTGGACTAGGCTTGGCCGAGGTATCTCCTGACTCAGTTGTTAGTTTCATTTCCTCCCTCGGGGCAGCCTCCTTCTGTGCTGAATTTACTATAAAGCTAAGTAGGATTTGCTTTGCAAGCTCTTCGTTCTTCAAAGCAGCTGCTTTTTTCTCAACCTTCCGGCAAGGGCTGGAGTCGTCAGATACATCTGTATTTCCATTTCCATGTTGAGAACTATTCTGCACAGATCTCCTTGGCACAAACTCTGGTGCATCTGGATTCATGGTTCTTGGCATCCCAACTCCATTTGAGTGATAAGCACTGTAATATGGTGGTGAAGGAACCCCACATGAAAATCCAGCCCAAGAAATAGGCTCTGCAACCATAATCTGGGAGTTGCCTGTTGTTGGTGCTGAGCATAGCGGATCAATAACCAAGAAACTTCCAGGATTGTAAGGCTCTGCGGCGGCTGACAACTTTCTCCTGCTTATATCAGAAGCCTTTTTCCCTTGAGACGACCCGGAATCCCCTTCAGACTCTGACGTTAATTTTTCTGCCGACTCAACACTTCCTTGTGATTCTTGCTTTTCACAGGGGTCCTCTGTGCCTTCAATTGGCATATCCAACATTACAGTGTCAGTCTTGCTTTCTGCTCCAGTTGACGCACTTGAAATCCTGTATATCTGAGTTTCAGTTCTCTCCAAATTCAGTTCTAATTTTTCTAGCATTGGCTTCAGAACTGTACCTGGTGGTGCCAAAGCAACCTCTTTGTATGAGACAGACTTTGAAGCCAAAGCAGTACTGGCCTTTAACTGTGGCTTAATTGTGTTTGTACTAACATCTATCTCTGCATTCTTGGGATCCCTATGGGACGATGACTTACAGAGGGAGAGTCTCTGAGGCGTTTTCTGCAAAGAAGAAGATATATACTGTTGCTGAACATCCCCTCTCCCATTGAGATTTCTATTAAGCGAAAGTTTCTTTTTCATAGGATCAGGCTGCTTTCGTCTGATATTCCTTCCAGCACCATTTCCGGATCTTCCCTTTGAGTATGCCTCTTGCCAGCCCTCATCCAAATTTGACTCTTCCACAGTTTGGTTATCTACGTTTAGCCTCTGAACTACAATACCATCTGTCTCAATCTTGACCTCATCAACGACTGCATTAGGACCATTTACCTCAGTCCTACTCTTAATTACGTTTGCTTCAGCCACATCGTTCCATGTAGCAATGCCATGCTGTGAAGCAACTCTATGATCGACATCATCAGCTGATGCAACACTATCATTAACCTGTAATACCTGAAGAGATATATCGAAGCAATGTTACAAGACTTTGACAGGAACAAGTAATACATTGTTCTTTTCATTCCAATATCTCACTTTTTTCTTTCATTAACTTCTAGTGCATGGAAAGGCTCTAGAATTAAATCTAGTTTACACATACATCTAGAGTACTAAGCATATTATTTTGAGTTCAACCTCTTCAAGCAGATTTGAAAACAACTGACAGTTTTATTCAGGATACTGTTTGAGTGACCTGAGGACATCAAAGATCTCAGAAGTTTAAGAATTACCCTAGCACGACGCTGTTTCCTGTGAACAGCACTTCCTTTAGTGTCTGGATCAGAACTTATATAGTCCAAGAGATCTGATACACTGCAAGAAAGGTTGGACTTTGGTGCCAATACAATAATTACCATATCCTTTATGTGTTCTGGGAGTTTCCATTTTAGTACCTAAGGTGGCCTTTGCTCGCGATGGAAGCATCAAGCTTTGGAATTCCATTTCGGGCTGTTTCCTGCAGCTCTATGGCTCTTGATTCAAAATATTCAAGCCATGCAGCAGCATCCTGTGATAGACAAATAGAATTTTATAGTAAGAATCTACTACGGTTGCATAATTCCTAATCTTTAATGCGGCAAAAATAAATTATGACAGAAACCTAGGAATCAGGAAATTTTCATGTCAAGGAACTACAATATCGCAGTTTAAGCAGCAAACTAAAAAGTAGGAGCGAATCAATCACCTGTGTACGAAGGTCATCTGGTCCAAGTTTTGCTTTAAGTATCTGAAGTGTTGTTTGTTCATGTTGCACACTCAATGAATGCGCGTCCATGAAAGAGAGAGCCACAGCTATTGCATGATAACTTGCCGCTGTCTGGCAAAGTAAAGAGGAGATCATGATTAGTTTAAGACTAGGTGTAAAACTGGGGTAAGATAGATAAGGTAGGAACCTGAATATGGTCAGCTCCTAGCAATCTTTGATTGCACTTTAGAGCTTCATGCAGGTATCTTAAAGCAAGATGGTCATTCCCTACTTCTTTTTCCATCATAGCCACATTAATATATGTGGCAGCAGTATTTGGGTGAGATAACCCACAAGTAAAATGAAGAAGAAACAACGCACGGTTCACATATCTATGAACAGATGACAAACAAAAAGGTTGTTTAGAAATAAAAGGGATACAATCAGAGGACAGTTTGAACCATAATTCATTCTGAGGCAACAAGACAGGAGATGGCAAAGCAAAGCAGAAGGTTTTTAGTGACCATATAACTATAAGAGATCATCATGTATCACTTACCTTAGTGCCATTTCAATGTGCTGAAGACGATAATAAAATACAGAAAGATCCCCATAGCTTTTCATAGTGTCAGGATGGTCGAGACCAAGTTCTTTCTCATTGATATCCAGAGACTTCTGCTGATATATAGTTGCCTGATCAAAAGAGGATATAACATCAGAGATAGCAGTGCCTCTCATCATTTTTTTTTCTGCTTTTTTTTTGTAAATAATTGGAAGGGAGTGAAATTATTCTATAACATTGCCTAGAAAAAAAACATAAAACTCTACAAATTCCCTATTGGTTACGTGACCTGAAATCACAGGTGTCATTTGGGAAGAAGATGATAAATGAGGATACCTGGTTAAAATCTCCAGTATGGTACAGTACAACTGCGAGAAGGCTGTACGCACCAGCAGTATTTCTATGATAAGGCCCACAGACTGCAATCATCTTGATTAATGCCTACAAAATGCAAGAAGTCAACACCTCTTGGGTAACACTTCAGTTGGTTAAAGCATGAAGATCACATAGCGATCAATTGAATTGGCACCTTTGTTCCATAGTTCACAGCATCATCTAATTTCCCTTTGTCAAGAGCAACTTTTGATGACTCTAAGAGTGTCCTACCGTCAGATGAGGTACACAGCACATGCTGTAAATTCAGAAAAAAATCACGAGGATTATTGTCGAGCCTATATATCTACGGCTCAAATCCTAGCAGCCGTAAATTAATAATAGATACCTAATAGCTATTAGTCAAAATAATATTGGATCACGAAGAGTGAGAGAGGGAGAGAG
>OVBA01001119.1:0-16687 GCA_900406435.1 Lepidium aucheri | reverse complement strand
GAGAGAGAGAGAGAGAGAGAGAGAAAGAGAGAGAGAGAGAGAGAGAGAGAGAGACTGACCTTGCACACAGGTACCAAGCCAAATATGTCAGAGCTCTTAAAGGGATTTGGGGAATCGAAGTCATAGTCTCTTGGGACTAGTTCCAACCCAACCTATAAAAGCATGAATAGAGAACTATAATTCTTGTACAAGCAGCAGAACAGTAACATCAAGAGTACTTTACCTTCTGACAAAGCCCTCGGAGGATAGCAATTCTTTTCAAATGCTTGAACTTATCTTTCTGTATCCAACCAAATTTTCTGGAGAGAAATTTCTGTAGCCAGTGTAATCTGAGATTATACTCTTCACTGGGGACCAAATCACATCCTTCCAAATCATGGCGGCCAAGCATGAAATTTAATGAAGCAGCTATTGCTACAGGTAGCTCTGCTTTGTTATTGACGGATGCAATAACCGCCCTAAGAAGATGCTTGAAAGCTCTTGTAATCATCTCATGAATACAGAGGGACTGTATGTGAGGAAGGTTCTCAGCAAGTGTAGCCTGAATCATAGGTATAGTGGATCAGAATACTAATCGCAATTATCTGCCATACACTACTTCCGACAATAATAAATTCTCTTAGATCAACAAGCTAACAGTACTCTTTCAGATTCAAAATAACTTAGCAACCATTGACAAGTGAGGATGTTCTTACCACATGGCCTAGCGAACGCATTTGCAGTCCTCTTATATGCATGAAGTCAGTCATTGTGCGACCATCAACTGGAGAAAGCTCCAGTGACCCGAAATCTGCTACCTAATAAACCATACAAGTGATACCTAGATAAGTATGGTCAAATATATTTTCAGAAATATACATCCGTTATCTAACAAAACACATACCAGCCTTGGCAATGCAATTTCTTCATAGTATTCAAATACCATCTTGGTCAGCTCTTCTTTCGACTGTAACAAAAAAGAAAAAAAATCTAGTAAGAACCACTGTGTCCATCAGAATTTTAAAACGAAATCGCACATAAAGAAAACAGGGAAGGGAGAAAACAAAACTCATATGCTCGGGGTTAAAAGTGTAAACCAGAAGAAAAGCTAACCTTTAAGTGGAGACCAGTTCCAGTTTCTTTTAGGCGAGAGAAAGCTTCGTCAGAAAGCAGTTCCTTTAGTTCTGTCTCAAAGTGTTCATCAATGCTTTTCTGCCCTAGATCAGCCTCCGCATTTAACTCGTGCGGTCTGATATCTTCGTCCTTTTCCTTCACAGTACTTAAATTTTCTGATTTCTTACTTTTGCTCTTTAGAACTTTAAATTGTTTTCCCAAACCCTTAACTGAAAGTTCAGTCCCATCATTAGTTTCAGGCTTTCCACACGCGTCTGTTTCTTTCTTTTGTAGATGTTGAACCCAGCAAGAACCAAGCTCCCATCTGATAGGTCTTACGGAAGATACCCTTTTTTCTTCTAACTTTGTTAAGTTAATTTTTACTAACTCCTGTACTATACATCTAAAAGATTCTACATCATCCAAAATAAGCTGTGAGGGCTGTTTCTCTCCAGATATTCCAACACTGTGGGGCCTGTGAAGCTGAACCCTTAAGCTGCAATAAAGTATATCAACCAAGGAGAAAAACAACATGTTAGATACTGACAAATTTAATTGTCTTTGCGCAAGAGATGAGAATAGATTTTGAGAAAGCTTGTTACTTTTGTAAACAGTCAACTCTATGTCTAATTTTATACAACAGCACAATGTTATAGATACAATCAGGAATAACCGTTGATATATTTACGAAACAACTAATACTCAAAAAGGTTTGTTAGAAAGAGAGGCCAGAGGCCCACGACAAGATAGGATTCTTAATGATTGTGTACACTGTACAGGGTGCAAAATAAGTATATTATTAGAAACCTAGGGGCAGATACCTGTTGAGGTTAAGAGCATTGGCTCCTCCTTCCGGGAGATCATCAATCAAAATATCTCGGAATTCATGCATTCCCTTCTGAGTTTCAGCCTTGACATTTACCACAGCTGTGTAACCACAGTGTCTCACAGTAACTGTGCCCAAAGCTTGTGTATCCTGGAAAAAAATTATTCATTGATTGTAATCTTTAAAAGAAAATATACATGCATGAAAAAAGTAAATGCATGTAGGAAATTACAATAATATCTTCACTTTAGGACATTGCTTTGAAAACGTAACTAATTGTCTATGGCAATGGAACTATAAAGGCAAATGGAACATAGCTGGTTCAAGGCTTATACCATTCACATATAGATGGCTGAGATTATGATGCGAAATCACTTACCTGAACAATCACACTCTCATCAGCTGTTATCCCTTTTAGCAAATTCCTTTCACTGAGTTCCTTGGATGATAGAGCACATGATTCATCCTGACATGTAGTTTCAGGCTTTGTATCAAGACTGGCTATATCACGTTTTACAGTAATAGACAAATCCCCAACATGATCCTCAAAAAGGATCGCGACTGCAGGGAAGTCAGTAATCCCACTTTTGTGTTGATTAGTATTAATCACTTGGCCAATGGCTCTAACAGCTCTTCGCACTGAGGTATCGATAAAAAGGTTATGAAGCAAAAAGGCTTTTTTATCTCGAAACACCCTCTCCTCCTCAGTCTTACACGGAAGTGTAGTCAATACAGAAAACTCTGCCACCCATGGTCGATGATCAAATTCACCATCTCGACCCTGACCTCCACCATTCCCGCCCCAATGTTCATCTTCAGTGGGTAAAGCAGAAAAGGTTGAAGAAGACTCGGAAACAGGAGGAGGTACAAGCCATGTATTAGAGCGTAATCCATACGGGAGGTTGCCAAACTGAAAACGAATAACTCGAAACTTCAAATTATTAAGCCTGAAAAGAATCCTCAAAATAATACAAATTGACGTAAAACAGCATTTACCTTATTCCGGTCAGTGAAAGCTTTCATTAGAGATTCATATGCCTACAACAATTCCCAATACAATATAAGTTAGTTCGTTTTGGAATTTGTAGAGAACACTAAAAATGGATTTGCACATTGCAATGCTAGAGATAAGGCAAAATATAGTTAGAACACAAAAGATCTGAAGTAACCTTGGCGAATGCATTGCTGACATTCTGGAGCAAATCAACAATGGAATTGGTATGTGAGAGCTGCTTTCCAACGGCGAAGAATCCTTTTACCGAAGCAATCACATGTATAACCTTGCCATTGCAAATTTTAACCTTAAGTCCAAAATAGTCACCATCACGCCTCTGTCCAGCTTCTTCATTGTCGACTTTCTTCAAATCTGCGGATCAAATTGTGAAGGAGAAATAAGAAATCAGAAAAATTGGTAATCAAGAACAAGTGGGTTTTAAGAAAGGAGTAAACTTACGAAGAATCGGAGAAGAGAGGTGAGGAATGGAGAAAAAGTCGTAGAATTGAGAAAGTTTAGGAGTCGGGTGGATAGCGACCATGTCGAGACCGTCCGGCTCCGGAGCTGGATTGACATTGGCGACGGCGATGGGTTTGTTGGAGGACTTGGTGGAAGCGGAGGAGAACCTGGTGGTGCATGCTACGATGTCAAGCACTCTCCGTACCTGAGTCCAAGCCTGGCTTTCTTCTTCGTACTCCTCTGTGGCACAACCGTAAATTATACAAACTCTTAAGGGCAAAGGCTAAAAAGTTTTAAGTAAACGGTAGATAGATAATCAACCAATCACAACTCTGCTATCGATTGCTCTCTCTCTCTCTCTCTCTCTCCCTAAATATTTGTTATTTAGTGCCATGACTCGCTCTCACTGCAAGTGTCAATGTTCTGTTTTATTTTTTTCCGGTTTATGGGTGAATACGAATGTTGTGTTGGTTGAAATAATAAAGAGTATACTAATCTCAGTATACGTTACCTGGAATCATGCGGAGGAAACAAGGCTTGAGGGTAACAACTTGAATGTTGTCACTCAATTTTTGCCCTTTCACCTGCAACAATTACCCACCAACTACTAATGTCAGACTCAGAGTCACATTTTTGTATAATGAAAATTTATGATTGATACTAAGAAAGCAAAGAACCTGATGGGAGAGAGAATAGTTAGTGAAATGGCAAGTCTGGACATGAGAAGCCAAAAGCCTTCTCACATCAATGATTTTGTCAGTAGAAACTCCTTTGAGAATCACTTGAGTTTCGTAAGGAGTAGTGACTGTGATTTCGACCAGACTTGGCACCAACACTTTCTCTTCTTTCTTCTTCTTCTCTCCTCCTTTTCCTCTGTTGTTCCCTTTCCCTTTGTTCGACCTTGGTGCCATTCCTCCCCTTCATTCAAACACACATATATAATTGGATCATGTCAATTGTCAAAGTGAGAAGCAATCCACACTACAGCTTCATTAAACAAAAACCAAATGCAAATCATCTATAATTAATCAGGCAAAGATACCTTGGAGTGTAGATTCCGACCAGAGCTATCAAAGAAGAGTCTTGAGAAAGCGAGAGTAGAAAGAGAGAGGAAAAGAATGAGAGATGATGAAGAGAGGTTATATAAAAAATGAAGATAAGGGTTTTGGATGGGTTTACACTTAAGTTTTGAGATTCATAGCCAATTCTGGCCTCTCCTTCTCGCTAACGCCAATTCTCTTTCTATCTCTATCTCTTTATTAGAAATTACATGTGATATTGATGTTCACATCTAATTTTTAATAAGGTCCTCAATCCCAGTCCCATGCAATTAGACCAAGACGAGATGATGGCTCAGATTCATCCACGTGGCACTTTTGAGTGGTGGGGACAGTGACTCTTGTCCGGCTCCGTTTTGTTTGTTTTACCTTTTTTAATAATCAACGGTTCGAATCCTCTGCTCAGTGCAGTGTGTCTTTAGAATTTTAGTGGTTGCCCACTCAAGTCAATTGTCTCTTTCGATAAACCACCTACTTAATGGTCTACCCATAAACAACACGAGTTACACTGTTTCTCCTTCTTACACTACTTACAACGTTAACACTTAGTATAAAGATTCAATTGTAATGATGTCAACCCCACGAAGACTCCACCCACCTGGGCACCTTTAAATGATTCAGAATTCATCTACTCACCATGTAAATCAATACAAACTATGATTTTACAAGTAAGACCCCCCAAACTTTCTTATCTTCACACTTAGATTCCTCCGCAGTTATTCCTTTGTCTACCCGTGATTAAGTGGGCTGCTAGTACAGATCAAAAGTACCAAAACGTCAAATACAACCAATGGGTCGATTTGAAGAAGACCAAGTATAAGTGGAACAAATATTGAAAGATTTGAAGCGGATTACAAATGTAAATATTTTTAATTAATTTCATAAGTGGTCAAATGCTGATTACACTAAAATTGTCAAAGAAAAAAAGCTAAAGAAGAAAAAAATAATTGAAACCTTTCTAATCTTTTATATAATTCCATTTTTTAACCAGTCCTTGGTGCATAAGAGAGCCTCCAAGGTGGCATAAGGAAGAGAAGTCCTGTAATTATCCATTTGCTTAACCTCTGTGTCGAATACGGAACCCGAGGAGACGGTGGTGAAGGGGATAAAGAGAAGATCAGCAGCCATCTTTGAGAGGGTGGGGTAGTTGTTGGTGTTGTCCCTCCACCAGCTAAGAACGTTAAAGTCTTCCGACCTCGGAATCAAACTGTCTTCCACGTATTGATCCAGCTCCGTTTTCATCTCGAACATGTGCATATCTAAGTCTGACAATGACTCTCCTATTGTCACGAGGGTAGACCCCTCCTCGAGCAACTCGTTAACAGAAAATGACGTGTGGTCTTCCTCTACCATTACATGTGCTTGATAATCATCACCATGTTGCTGCTCTTCTTCTGTTAGCTGACTCTCTTCACTTGCCCCTTCACAAAGCCTTACTATATTCTGCTTCTCTACCCTAGGTTGTCTCTCATGTTGATGTGACTATGTGTTTTGCTCTACTTGTGGACTTGTCTCATCACCTGATTATTCATTCCCTGTATTGACATCTTCAGGTTTGTCTTGATGGAAGTGTAGTTCCTGAGCTACCTCTGCTTCCGAAAATCCATGATTAACATAAGCATTTAATAGGTTATGTTCACTGTAGTTAAGATAGAGATCATGGATGGCATCATCTACAGTCTTTATCCATTTGTATGCATCTTCACCATACGACTTAGTGAAAGTGAACTTAACGAGATGCATCTTGAACCGGGGATCCATGACCACTGCAACTGCCAAAACTAGGAAGCACCCTCTCTAGTACTGGTCGAATTTCTCCCTCAACAGGTTTGACAGGTTTCTGACATCCAGGTCTTCACCGTCGGCCACGTGGCTCAGCTCTAGCTGAAGCTTTGTCATCTCATGGTACAAATCATTTGCTGTCAAGTGGTTTGGCCCAGTCAAAAAATTACCCACTTCGAAAAGAACCTTCAAGCACGAGCACAGACTCTCAATCTTTCTCCACTCTTCAGAATATATCGGTATTTTGTACTCAGGATGGAAGCTTTCCAAACTAGAAAACACTAGTCTATGTTCACAGGCAGCAAGAAACATATTGTAAGTTGTGTCCCATCTCGTTTGGTTGTCAAGGAGAAGATCTTTGTTAGACGAAGGGATTGGAAAATGTCCCTTCAGTTCATTGAATATGTATTCGCAAGCCTCATTTGTCTTGACATACTTGATGCTATCTCTGACTTTCTTTAGGGGTTCTTGAAGCTGCTCAATTGTGAGTGCATCTTGCGCCATACTGCTAAGGAGGCGAGCATAGCATTTCACCATCAGAAACTGACCATTCAACACATACTGGTTCTTGACAGACAAGAAACCTCTGAGATTATCAATGGAGGTCTTATCTACTAATGATTGGCTAACAACAAGGCTTGAAATCTTCCCCTCCAACTTCCAGTCAGATAACAAAGCTGCGACAGGTTGGTTTAACGCGCAATCGGAATCAGGAGAAGGCACAACAGCAACATTTAAAAGGAGGTGAGACAAATTCCTGTTTTTATCAACAAAGTGGCCAGTCACAAAAGCATAACCCACATATTGGTTTGACGACCACAAGTCTACTGTAAGATTAACTCCCCCAGGAATCTCTCCAATAAATTCCAAAAGTTTCTGCTTTTGGGACAAAAACATAGTGACACAATCACCACGAACGGTGCTGAAGCTTGCTACACTGAACTGGAGACGAAGAGCCTGCATGAAACCAATAAAACCAGGATGCTCGACCATATGAAGAGGGTAATCATGCATGATGATCATCTTTGCCATCTCATGGTTGCAGCGATCTTGATCTAAAGGTACATTAGGAGAAGCTCTGCGACGTTTCACGGGAGGGCAAGAGGTGGCTTCCTCCTTGATAAGCTCGACCTTCAAAGAGTCTCTGCTCTTTGCACATATATCCGATTCAATGTGACGCTTAAGGTGGCTAGTTCCTGAAACCTTCCAATTGGTCTTGTAGACAAAGGATTTGTTACAGTGATTGTAACAAGCTCTGGTAATTTCACGATTAACGATTTCCTTGGTGAAGTGTTCCCAAACAATAGACGTCTCCTTTCTACGCTTGGCAGGTGGTGCAGTAACATCGATATCAACCAGCTCGGAAGAATTAGTGTCCATAATTCTGAAATCGAATCAATAATCCATATTCATGTTTGTGTTGATTAAAAAACGAAGAAAAGAAGGAAAAAGATAGACATTGGATCCGAAAAACAAACAATTCATATAAACCAAAAGATACATCTCGAAGACGAAGAGGAACACAACTGCAACACTTTTTCTCGAGGTAAAAAAAAACAGGAAATCGCGAACGAAGAAGAGAGAAAGGTAGAGGTACTCACACACACCACTCGCAGCAACAGCAACGGCGGGAATAATCTGAAACGCGTGTATAAATGGGCTTTAATCACGACAATGCTAAAGAAAAGAGAGAACTAATCGAATTGGACTTTCGGCTTTTAGGGTTTTGAGCTTTTTTCCGTTGGCCCTTTTTCTATTCTCTCACTTATATATATATACACTACATAATGAAAGATGGAAATTTTCTATTTCTCCTTAACTACTTCTCCGTCGTAGATCTATGAGAATCCCACTTTAATCTGGTCACTCTATTTTCTTCTCTTTTTTTTCATTCATCTAAATAATTATAAAAAGAGCATAAAATCCAACATCCGAACTACAAGAAATGACTTTGCAAGCACAAAGAGCCAATAATAGCTACATATTTAGGTGACTACAAAGAGGAAAAACATAAAACTAAACCGTATATAGAGAAAAAGTATCGGAAGCAAAGTCTAAACTAGGTCCGACCCTAAACTAAATGTTATAAATTTGTCCATAAGTAAGACGTGATTTGGCCCTAATCACACTTGATGCAGTGCTTTGGACTATGTAGTTTGCTTTAGCTGAAGACGTGAAAAACTCACACTCTTGAAACTGTTGCTTCAGGCATATAGACTAGTCCAAGAGTGTTCTATATTTGGGCTAATGCATTAGCTTCTTGCAAGCTTGAGCAATTTTATTGCCTTCACACCAAATTACGACATTGGAGATATGTAGATCCCTTAGGCTTTTCAAAGCTGTGATCAACCATTTAAATGATGCCAAAGTTCAGCTAGTGGCTGGTATAATTGCATCTCGGACATGGAACAAAGTATTGCCACACACGGAGGATCCATGAGACACCACTCATTGGTTTATTATTTTTTCGGGAAACACTAATGTTACACTTAACCATGTGAGTTTTAGGTGCACACCACACATGAGTCACACGCCTTTGAAGTTGCTTCTCATTTCCTTCTGTTGCTAATCTCGTATTAGCAATTTTCCATTCCTCCGCTTCTTCTAGAAATTTTGCAATTAGCACATCTTTGTTTGAAGGTTTGTTGGAAAATGTTTTATAATTCCTCTGTTTCCACAAATTCCAAATGACCCATGTGAGGGCAACTTTATGATGAGAGTAAGAGTTTTGGCTTACTATTAAGTTCATGACTCTTTCCAACTAGTCTTTTATTGTCTCATAACAATGAAAGTTATCAAACATGATGCTTAAAGAAGACCACACCTACATACCCAAATCACATTCAAAGAGCACATCATTGATTGCTTCATTTGCTTGGTGGCATCGGGTACAAACTGAATTCATGTGCAGTCCGTGAGAATTCAAACAAAGAGCAACTGCAACAGCATCACATAGTGTTCGGCACATGAAAACTTTTATTTTAGACACAATCTCCAGCTTCCAAATTCGTTGTTTCAGAGTATTTTTGTGCCTTGTAATACCATCATCTTGGCGCCGTGTCCCTGAAGATTCGAAAGCCAATTTTTAACCACTTTTAGCCGTGTATACACATTCCTTAGTGTATGGCCACTACCACTTTTTGTTCAAATTCATAGCTGGAGGAATATTGCATATCAGCTTAATCTCATTTGAAGGGAAGAGGCTTTGCATCAGATTTAAGTTCCAGGACCCATCATCAGATATAAGATCGGACACCTTACATGAGTTCTTCACAATAAGTTCGTTGTTGAAAACCTTCCTCGGGGATGCATCAAAGATCCAATTATCTGACCACACCATCATGTCTTTGCCATTCCAAATTAATCTCACCATGCCTTTTTATAAGAGTTATTTCCCATATAATATAATGCACCAGGCGTAAGATGGCCGACTGCCAGGACTTACAGCACCAAACTCTTTGGTAGGGAAATAACAAGACTTGTATAATTTTCTTAGCAAAGACCTAGGTTCAGAGAGGATAATCCATGTTTGCTTTGCTAGGAATGCTTGGTTAAAGATTGCTATGTCCTTAAAACCAATTCCTCCTTCTTCCTTTAATCTACACATTTTAGCCCAAGCTACCTAGTGGACTTTATTTTTCTCTGCTTTGTGGTTCCACCAGAAGTTTGATATGACACTTCTCAGTTTGTTGCATTGGAAATTAGTAAGCTTAAAGCATGACATCACATAAACCGGTAGAGCTTGTGCAATTGATTCAATTAAAACTTCATATCCACCAAGAGATAGAGTTTTCTCATACCAGCCATTTAATCTTTGTTGTAGCCTATCTATAATGTATCCTAAAAGGTCATTCTTAGATCCACCCATACACTCTCGAAGTTCCAAACATTTCCCTTCCCCACCTTTCGTTGTTATACCCAATCGCATGCCTATGAACTTTTCATAATTGGGTCCACTTTAGCACCAAAATATATGGCTGATTTGCTAAAGTTAATAACTTGGCCTAAAGCATCATCGTATTTCTTTAAGCAATGTAGAACCTCACTGCCTTCTCTCAGATTTGTGCGATAAATTAAGAGACTATGCTTTGCCAAACTCATACCTGAGAGTCGTTTCCTCTCTTCAACACTTTCCATCATGTGTATTAGAGTTTCAACATATAATATGAAAATAAAAGGCAAAAGCGGGTCACCTTGTCTTAACCCCCTGCTTGGTTGTATAAGTCCATGGGATCAACCATTATGAATCACCAAATATGTCATTATACGTATACATCACATAGTTTACTCTATCCATGTCTGTTCAAATCCCATATTCACAAGTAAAGCCTCTAAAAAGTCTCATTTGACCCTGTCATAAGCCTTTGACATATCAATTTTGACCACCATAAAATCTTTATTGCAGTCGGGGTTGGTTTGGAGTGCATGTATTTTGTCATGTGCAATAAGGATGTTATTTGAAATGAGTTTCCCCAAAACAAAAGCACCTTGTGTGTCAAATACCAAATCAGGAAGCCGACATTTCAACCTACTCGCTAATATCCTAGACATGATCTTATAAGTCACCGAACATAAACTTATTGGCCTCAAGTTAGTCATGGAGATTGGATTGTGAGTCTTTGGTATTAAACATATATGGTTGTAGTTGCAATCTCTTGACATATTCTTTCAAGTAAAAAACATGTGAACCTCTTCAATGACTTGATAACTGATTATATCCCGAAATCTTTGAAAAAAATAACTCGTCATGCCATCAGTACATGTTGTTTATCCCCTTTAATACCAAAGACTGCATCTCAAATTTCTTCATCGCTTACTTCTTTAGTCATGTCCTTGTTCATTCCTTCGGACACTCGGGGGTTCATTCCTTCCAATACCTCAGATGGTTGATGTATGCTTATGGATGTAAACAGCTGTCTAAACTATTTAATAGCGATTGTCCCTTTCGAGTTCTCAATTAGCTGTTCAACAGATCAAAATTAAGTAGCAAGGGTATAGTATTTTGAGTTATTCTCCTTTGAACGCTCCCTTGAAAAAATTTGGTGTTCTTGTCACCTTCCTTTAGCCACCTCTCCTTGCTTTTGTGCTTCCACTATAGCTCTTCATCACTATATGCTATAATCAGTTATGTTTTCTTTTCTCGTAGAAACTAAAGGTTTATTGTGTTTTGATCCTTCTTGTTTAATAATTTCTTTCATTGACTTATTTTATTCTTAAAGTCGCATCCAATGTCTCTTTTCCAGCGAGAAAGGACCTTCTTACAAGCTAATATTTTTCTGGACAACAACAAAACACAGACTGCTTAAAGAGTCTCCCAAGTGGTCTTCACAACCTCTCTGTTTCCTGGCTTACTGAGCCATCTTTTGTCAAAGATGAAATGGTATGTCCTATTTGTATCAAAGGGAGAGAAAAGCATCAATAGTGGCATGTTGTCAGAACCAATTCAATCAAAAAGCTCTCCATTTTCCGCAAGGGATATAATGAAGACTCAGCTCTGCAGATACCACCAATCATCTCAGAATTATCGAGTAGCTCATTAAGTTCCCCTATAACAAGCCAAGGGTCAAACTGTGAGCTACATATATCAGTCATCCTATCCCAAATTTCTTGTCTGTAACTTTTAACCAGAACACCGTAAACAAAGAAAACATAAAAGACGAGTGGACCAAGACTTATTCTTGTATCAATTATATTTTTTTTGGATTGAAGCACCGTAACATCATAAGAGTTTTTCCAATAAAAAAACTCCACCCTCAAGTCTTCATGATCTACAATGTGTGCTTTTATCATACCCAAGTGTTTTCTGAAAATTTAAATAAAACCATTGGAGATTTTAGACTCCATGAGGAACAGAATATCGGGAAAAAGAATAGGCTTTAATCTTTCAAAATACTTGAATTTTCAAAGGGTTCCCCACCCCTTGACAATTCAAGCTCATAATGCTCATTGGTTATCTGGCAGCTCCTTCCTTGGAGCCACCTCAAAGTTGCATCTCTTTGCCAAGTTTGAATTTTCAGGACTATCTTCATCAGTAAGTATCTTCTACTTGGGAGTGATTTCTTCATTTTTAACCTTCTGGTTTTTCTCTATATACACCTGAGTTACTTTATTAGCTTGTTCACACTTTCATTTGTGTGGTCTCCTCCTACAACGAAAGCCACAATTGTTAACCCTGAATATTTTTTGCTTGAGGCACCAACTTTAAAACTATCGGGTTAACATTATCATTTTTCCTTGTTGGGACTACTACACCACCATTTTTTTGTTCACCGATATTGTTTTGTGTTATGTTTGTTGACTGCGAAGGTGCTTCCGTAATTCTACAAGAGCAAGCTCTTGCACTTTCTCGGTTTGGGTAGAGAAATCATCGACAACCCTTTTCTCTTGATTAAGATATTTCGTAGTTGTAGCAGACATCTCCAATCTAAGAAAAACACTCCGATCTTTTGGTTCTTTGTCCAGCTTCCAAACATGTCTACATACGCGTATGACTCTGACCATTCTTTCTAATGGGTCTAAAATACATAAATATGCTCTCACAACATCAAGAAGATCTTTCTCTATATTTCCCAATATATGGATCAACCAAGTCCTCTCCCGTCAAGACACCATACAGAGGATGAGTTTTATCTTGTATCTTGTTTGAAATTGCAGGTATGTCGTTATCATCCACCATTGCATTCGATTTTTGGAGAAGAGAGTTAAAAGGACATCTATTCTTGTCATGTGAGAGGCGCTGAAATTGATAACACCTTTTGTGTATCCGTTCATACTCAATTCCCACATTGAAAACACCACCAGATGGCAGTTCGAACTCTCTTGAGTTTTTCAGAGGCTTGGCTATGTCCAGAAGTATTTTTGCCACGATAAAGCCTTTGCTTTGATATTGTTTTGGATCGAAATCTAGTTCCACCATTTTACCAACATTGCCTTTAATTTCTTTTAGTAGATTCGAGTCATAACAGTCCACTAGGATGTTTTTGAGCCGAATCCTGATTCGGAGAAACTTTAAGAAATCTTTTGAATGTTGCTCCAACCATCTATCCATGATTATGCTCCAATCTTCATATGTCCATGCTCCAACATTCATTATTGAGAGCAGATCTATTTCATGATCAAAAACAAATTGAAAATTTGTCTCTCAGATAGCATAACCTCTACATATGTCATATGTTTTCCATACTCGTGGTATACCGTGTATGAAGTTATTCATCTTCTAGATCTTCGGGTTTAACAATCTCCCTAAGAGACTACATTTGTTTTGTTCAACTACACATGGCTTTGGACTGTTCTGAAGCTTGATAGGGTTGTTATCTCTAATCGTTATTTATAAGTGCTTTCTGGATCAAGGATGACATATAAAACTTGAAGATTTACTTGTGATTATCAGTCATCGGCGGCTCAAGATTTAGAGAAACTAGTGCTGCCTTCGAAGACTTTAATTGTTTTGTGACCAAGTAAGGGAAGAAAAGTTAATAAAAGGAAATAAGCAGTGAGAAAAAGGAAACTTCCTGAATACGTGAGCTCATTGGCTAGGTTTAAAACCTCTAGCACACAAAGACAGTCCTAAGCCTCACGAGTGGAAAATTTCATGTTTCATTTGGTTTGAGTTCAATTTTTATCCTTCGAGTAAAGTTTGTTGATCTCTTTCTAGTATGGAATGAGTCAATCATCCACTTTGGTATCCTATTGAACAAAAATTTATCTTGATACTATAATCATGAGGTAGTTATTGTATTGAAAAGATGTATTTATTGGACAATTTGTTCTTTATGGACATATAATCTATCTTCAGTGGTTATTCTACAACTTTGGTTCAACATGTATGAATATCTCTACCGAGTAGCCAATTATGTTCTCCATGGCGATATGGTGGAGCTAGAAATAAAGATATGATATGTGTTCAAGTCTCTTTGCAGGTGTCATGATCAGACACAATTTATACAAGATGTTAGTATGGAGGTTGTTAAAGCTAACAGAAAACTACCATCGAAGAATCCTAATTGGTTACGAGTTGACTGTGAGATCGCGTGGAGTAGACCAAGCTTGGGATGGATTAGATTGAATATTGACATTACAGTAAGAGGTTATCCGGGCTTGGTAACTGCTGGAGGAGTGCTGTGTGATGATCAAAGTATGTGGAGTGGTGGTTTTGCACTCAATAATGGGATATGTACAACACAATTGGTAGAGTTATGGGGTGTGTACTATGGACTTTATATTGCTTAGGATGGGAGGATCATGAGGCTCTGGAGTTATAGATTGACTCTACATTGGTGGTTGGATTCTTGACAAATGGGATTAATGATTCTCACCCACTTTCCTTCATAGTATGTTTGTGTTATAGCTTTCTATCGAGAGATTGAATAGTTGGTATTTTGCATGTGTATAGAGAAGCTAACCGCTTAGCTAATATATTATCTAACTATACTTTTTCTTAATCTCTAAGTTTTCATTCGTTTGATGATAGAAGGTTATTGATGTGTGTAACGATGATGTTGTTGGGGTGTCGCGTTTTAGAAACATTTGTTTTTAAATTACTTTTTTGTTGGATAAATTGGGAGGTTTGCCTCCCTTTTCCGTTCGAAAAGTAATTAGCCTTTGTCATTCAAATCGGGTTTGTTTTTTAAAAGTTTTTGATTAATTCATTTTAGAATTGTGGTAATCAATAGATACCAACTAAAATTTGGTTTGATTTTGGTTCAGCTTCAATTCTAATGAGGTAAAACTGAATTAGATCCAAAATATTATTATTTCGGTTCCGAATAGTTACTTTGATCAAAAATTACCAAATACCCGAAAAAAATATAATTACATATAGGGAAAAACTTAAAAATGCCTCAACTCTCTTAATTTTACCCAAAAACTACACAAGCTTTTTGCTTATCAAAAAAAAAAACTAACCATTATGATTACCTATTTAATACACGAATTTTCTGAATTTTATCTTTCCCATTATGGAGTTTAAAAATCGTTAAATTTAAAAGAGTGTAAACTATAATTAAACACATCCTTATCCGTATATATATATATATATATATATATAGGAAAAGTCATAAATTTAAATCTTATATATTAAACGGGAGTCGAGTTAACTCTCAATTTTGTAGTTATGATGATCTAATTAATAACTTGACATCAAAATTCGATTCCTACCCGCTACATTATGGTAGTTTTAAAAAAGGATTTTAAGAGTGAGTTTTAGGCTATGGATCAAAGTTTGTCGATCCAATCATTGACAAATAAAAAACGGGAGCCACTTTTATTTCGGCCGTGTTATAAATTACAAGATAAAATTAACATATGATTTGTAATAACCCTTAAAATAGGCTTAAAGTGGTATTCGTTATAAACTTTTATAAAAAAATTCAAACCTAATAAACAATTATATCAAAAATCAGAAAAAACTAAAATCAACAAAATTTTATCAGGTACATGTTCGGTTGTTGATTCGATTTTGTTTCAAGTTTGAATTCAGTTTTCTGACTACAGAAATATATGACCATATTTTGGTATTTTTCGAGTTTGATTTCTCTAATTTGGTAATTTTGTTTTTTTATTTAAGATTTATTCGGGTATTTTTGTTTTTCGTATATGATTGGGTATTTTGATTTAAGAATTTGAGAATTGATATTTTTATATAAAAATTTAAATTTAAAAAATTAATAGAAAAACTCTAAAAAACTAAAATTTAGTTTTTGATTTAATTCCGGTTCGAGTTTGGGTTTGGTGTTTTGAGTACATAGATTTAATACTCATTTGTATATTTTTGTTGAGTTCGGTTCCTCTAATTTAGATCATTTTGGTTTCACTAATTTAGATCAATTTTGGATTGGGTTTGAGCATTTAAGACAATATTTCGAAAACAATGTTTCAAAATATCAACATGGATCTAATAATCTAAATGAATACAGATTATTTAAACAATCAAAATAATCAAATAACGTGTTATAACACGAATATAATCCTAGTTATATGAATAAAACGTGTATTTAATTAGGGAGAATTGCAAAAATGCCCCTAAAAGGAGGACATTTTCAATAAATACCTCTCAAAGGAGGACATTTTCAAAAAATGCTCTTTATTATGGAAAAATGACCAAAATACCCTTATGTTATTATTTTTATATATTTTTACAAATTTTTTTCCGCCAAAAAAAATTTTCCCGCCAAAAAAACTTTTTCCCGCCAAAAAAATTTTTCCGCAAAAAAAATTTCCCCTATAAGAAAAAATTTTCCCGCCAAAAAAAATTTATAAGGGAGTTTNTAAGGTTTTATAAGAGACCTTATAAAATTTATAAGGTTTTATGATAGAGCTTATATAATTTATAAGGTTTTATAAGATAACTTATAAAATTTATAAAGTATTTATAAAAAATTTATAAGGTGCTTATAAAACATTATAAGATATTTACAAATATTTATCAGCGAGCTTATAATAGAGCTTATATAATTTATAAGGCTTTATAAAAGAGCT
>OVBA01001118.1:0-48791 GCA_900406435.1 Lepidium aucheri | reverse complement strand
AATAAATGTCCATTAGTATTAAGACTATTAATTAGGTCTAAATATGTTCTGCGTTTAGACCTTAGAACCGCCTCCTGTTGTGAGAGTCTAGGTTCTTTAATCTCCTCTTCTATAGAGTATGTTTCTCAAAGCTTAAATTTCATATGTGAAAGAGCTTCCGTGTTTGTTCGACTGCCAATCCTGGCGACTGAACTTGGTTCAATTCTGGATCCATCTCAGGTTCAAGAATATTTGTCCAACTTTTATCCAAGATTTTCGATGTGTTTGAGCTTCTCCACCCGGAAGAACTTTTATTTTCTATATGCTTTTATGTTGACCATTGTTAGGTCTTGCTTTGATGTATTTTGAAACGATGATTAATTAATGAAAATTCCAGTGTAGTTCTGGTTTGACAAAAAAAAAGATCTAGCTACCCGCAAACCACCTAAAATAGAATTCGAAATTGGAATGTTTGTTTCGGACGAATTTTTAATTGTAATTAGAGAGTTTTATAGATAAAATTGGACATACATGCAATTTATTTAAATTTTAATTTTTAAAATGTAATATCCAATTAGAAATCAACAAGTGACCAGAAATTTTTAGAATGTTGTTAAAGTTTCTTAAACAATAAATGTTTCTTGTTCTCTCCAAATTTTTGTTACTTTTTTTAATTTTTTGATTTTAATAAGTTTAAGAACTGAGTTTCCATTAAACATACATGGCAAAATTCTTGTTTAAATATGACCAAAAAAATTACAGGTTTAAAGCCCAAATAAAAATTACAAGCCCAATAGAGCTGGATTTATGTATCTCTCTCCTCCGACTGTGTAAAGCCGCCGCATCATCAACATCGACATTCATAACAATTGTTCTTAGAGATAGAGAGAAATCAATCCTTGAGGCTTTAGACTTAGCCTGAGGAGGAAGGATTTGAAGCGATTATTGCCTGAGATTTCAAAATCTCCATCGTTTTCCTCTCCTCCGTCCCGTCGCAACTGCTTAGGGTTTCATTCGTACAGGTTCGTAATCTTTTGATTCTTTTCAGTCTCTATCCATTTAATTTTCTTCAATTTCTGCTTATTTTTGGAAACTTGTTACAGAACAATGGAGTTTCGTATTTTGTGTTTGTTCGTTTTTTATTTGTATATCTCTGTTGATCCAAGCTTTCATTAATAAGATTTTAGCTTTTGAGGTTCGATTTGGAAGTAGCACTTGTCTCTTGGTGAATATTAATGAAGCAAAGATTGAATCTAATCCATGTATTTTTATTTATATGCTGCAGAAAGGAATAGCTAATAGAATCGAGTTTGGTTACTCGGAAGTGTGAAGATGTCGGTTACAGCTGGAGTGAGTGATGTTGCAACTGCTGTAAGGGAAAAACTACGAGGTGGTATTGGGCAGACTAGAGTGAGAAGATATTGGCCAGGAAAAGCTCCTGAGTGGGCAGAGGAAGGTGAAGAAGATGAAGATGTTAGGATGCAGAAAGTTTCTGTTTTGGATAGAGCTTTTCCAAAGGAAGATGATATTGGTGTTGGTAGGAAAGATGATCCAAGGCTACGTCGTTTAGCTCAGACCAGGGTTGAAAATCGTGATGAAGTTAGAGCTGATCATCGACGAATTAGACAGGCTGAGATTATATCTACAGAAGAAGAAGAATTGAGGAATCAAGAGGCGAAAGACGAGGAAGAAGATGAAGATGCCTTGGAAGAAAGAAGAAGGAGGATTAGAGAGAAAAATCTTAAAAGAGTGCAAGAGGAGGCTGCTTTACTTCCTGTAGAAGAAGAAGATGAGTTACAAGAGGAAGAAGAGGAGGAGGAAGAGTCTGAATACGAGACTGATTCAGAAGATGAGATGCCTGGTATTACCATGATCAAGCCTGTTTTTGTTCCAAAAGCTGAGAGAGATACAATAGCAGAGCGTGAGAGACTTGAGGCTGAAGAACAAGCTCTTGTGGAATTAGCAAAGAGAAAACTGGAGATGAGAAAAGTAGAGACAAAGCAAATAGTGGTTGAGGAAGTAAGGAAAGATGAAGAGATACGGAAGAACATGCTATTGGAAGAAGCTAATATTGGTGATGTGGAAACTGATGACGAAATCAATGAGGCTGAGGAGTATGAAGTTTGGAAGACAAGAGAGATTGGTAGGATCAAGAAAGAAAGAGATGCAAGAGAAGCTATGGTGAGAGAGAGGGAAGAAATAGAGAAGTTGAGGAACATGACAGAGCAAGAGAGGAGAGAATGGGAGAGAAAGAATCCGAAACCTTCAACAGCTCAACCGAAAAAGAAATGGAACTTTATGCAAAAATACTACCACAAGGGTGCCTTCTTCCAAGAAGATCCTGATGATGAGACAGGATCTGCTGGAACCGATGGGATATTCCAGCGTGACTTCTCCGCTCCAACTGGAGAAGATAGGTTGGACAAATCGATTCTGCCTAAAGTTATGCAGGTTAAACACTTTGGTCGCAGTGGAAGAACTAAATGGACTCACCTTGTTAACGAGGACACAACTGATTGGAGTAACCCGTAAGTTTCCTGCTTTCTTGCATTTGGTTAAGCACAGACTTTTGATATAAAAATAGCTCTCACTTAGGCTTCTGAAATCTGATCATTTAACAGTTGAGTAGAAAAATTAAGCTAAGAACTGAACTGAATCATTGAATGCAAATGTAGACCAGGTCATGTATGAAGAATCTTGAATCTGTTTTTAAGTTTATAGAGCTACAGAGTTTGAGTATGATCTTTTGCATTATGATTGATTGTGCAGGTGGACTTCCAATGATCCTTTACGCGAAAAATACAACAAGAAAATGGCAGGCATGGATGCTCCTATCGCCAAACCAAAGGGAAGCAAGAAGATGAAAGATTGGGAGACTTAAAACCGCACCAACATTTTAGTAAAGAGTTTCAGACAAAACCAATTCAAAAGTGGTGTGCTCAAGTCAAAACCATTAGCTCGTGGACAAGAGATGTTTAGTCTTTTTGTATTGGATTAGACTGAGATACCAAATTTATGTATCTGCACGAGATCTGAAGCTTAACATTGTTATGAAGTATTAGAGTTCTTGCCGACTAAGATGGATAAATTTATAATCCGAATCTCTCCCACAATGGAGATTTGAATGTGATGATTTTACTTTCATACATTTTAGTTTTGCAAAGTCTTAAGCTTGGATTCGATAACGACAAATTTAAGGGCATATACAAGCCAGTTTAGTTGTATAATCAAAGATTAATAAGGACTAATTTAACCATTCATCTCTTCCTCAGAACTTAACCATTGCAATTTATTTTCTCAATAGTACTTCAAATGTTTCAAAAGTTGATTATTGTTTATATATGATGTATCCTTGAAATACTTCATTTTGCTAGACTTTATGGTCTGGCTTCTTAATCTTCTCTGCAAAAGGTGAAAATCTAGAATTATTATGTACAATATCATTTAAAGGTAGCAAATATTATTTCATTTTTACCTTGTTTGATATAGAGATCATGACCGATTCCGTTAGTGTTGTATTGTCGGACATCCAAAAGCTCTCCAATCCAGATCACACAATTTGAAGTTCCATTTTTCTTTATGGTAGTAAAGGCAGTGCAACTATAATCAGTTACACACCTCTGTTTACATTCGTCAAAACCGATTTTGGAGTCCACTTCTGCATGATCAGTAGCATCCGGCAACTTAACGTTTGTCAGCTGAAAAAAGTCTTCACTTTTGCAGCTCAATGATGATATTCTTACACACCCATCACTGCTATTATGCACGACCCATGCTTTCGGATTCTTCGGCTCGAACCCTTTCATACAATAACACACATGTTGCATGTTACAGTAACTGTTAGGACCACACAATCCATATGTATCACACTCATCCATTGGAGAATTCCACATGATATCCCATATAGAAGAGGTTTCATTCCACAGGAGATATTGTAAATATCCTTTGGTGCTCAATCTCATTATGGAGGTGTAATTTTTGGTATCTTCCAATATCTGGAATGAATATGTGAATTCGTTATTATTCTCTGTCAACGTAAACATAAAATAAAAAAAGGGTTGGTTTCTTGGGACGCCACTAGCAGAACTACCATTCCATGCACTTGTCCTGTACACTTTCTTACCATTCGAATAAAGGTACAACTCAGGAATACCTTCGGCTTGAAGATCTCCGATTCTATATGATATTTATTTCGGCGCTCCAAACCGAGTTTCACTCCATGAACGCGCTCCAAACCGAGTTTCATTCCTGGAAGTAGAGTATCTGTTGGAAAGTCAAAACTTTGCCACAAAAACTCGCTGCGACTTTCACAATTATTGGAGTGTCTCAACACATAATTTCCGTTATCCAGAAGCTCTGCCATAATTGGAGATCTCTCATTACTTTCTTTAGTAAGATTTGTTGACGAGACAATGATATTAGATTGGTCCAAGAGGAAGAGTTTAGATTCCCACACTTGGATAGTTCCCACAGGACTAAAGAGAGGATAATGTCTATTTGCAACCCATACATAGGTTCTTTTGGAAATTTTCTTGAACCAAATTCCGAGATACCATCGATCTATAGCCTGAGAACTTGACTCGGGTTTGAAGATGCCGAGTTCGAAGATATCACGAGGAGAAACAATGGTTCGGTTGCTAGAGAATGTAAACGATTTTGTAGATGACAGAACAATAGAATCGGTAGAGAATGCATAACCAAATATAATCGAAATAAAAATGAAAATATTCAGAAGGGTGTGAGAGCTGTGTGAACTTGTTGTCATCTTTTTCATTGCATATATGTTCTCATCCTTTGTCTATTTATATCAATATACCTAGGAAGGTTGTTTTGGTTGTTCTGTCGACAAAAAAAGTATTACTTCTACATTTCATGACTTTTGGGACTTCAATTAATTAACGTCTGAAATTATTTTCATATCAATTAAATTTGAAGTTAATGGGACAAAACATATGTTGCTGAGCAATTTTTTCTTTCGTGCATATTCTTTGTCCCACAAAAAGCACATTCCACTACTCTTTCAACGTATCTTTCAAAACATTTAATTTAAGGTATGCTAAAAAACTAGTGATTTTGATTCAAAGGTAATTATATACATTTCAAAAACTTTGAAAACTAGTTTTGATTTGACACAAATGAATGGATAAGCTGTCTTTATATAAATTTGATAACAAATTAAGTTAGTAACATTTGTTAGCTAGAAGAATACAGAAACTGATGACAACTTTGGAAGAGGTAGTCGTGAACAGTAAAAATAGGCAAGTTTGGTTGCAACTCCCGGTTTCTCTCGTTTCTTAGCCCCTTCCTTCAAATTGTCGGCGTTTCTCACGGCGTCAGCCCCACACCTACTCAACCCAAGGCCTTACCCTCCTCATGGGGAAGCAAAAGGAAATAAAAGAAAAAAAAAATCCCCATTGCCAAAGAATACTAAGCTTCCGCCAACGGATTCTTTTCCATCAGTGTCTGAAATTCCACTTAAGGCCTCCTCCTTGAGCTCTATTGTCGAGCCTTGGTCTCTTTTTGGGGCAGTTCTTCCCATGAAATCAGTCAATTTGCCAATCGGTAGTTCAATTTCAGCTCACTCTGTCCATGTAGCTGCATGAACTGTTAACTTAAACACCTCCAACTCTGGAATTCCCGTCACAGAGATTGCAACTTCTGCTCCATCAAATTCTTCATCGGTAAAGGAAGCTCATATGGTCCAACTAGAAGCTTTTACAACTAGCAAAGCTTGGACTTCTGTAGTTAATGGTACCTCTTGAACTATCACTACAAGAAAACATTTGGTTTACAACTCCAAATTTTGTCCCTAATTTGTTGTAAAGCGGGTTTACAACGAATTAGGGACGAACGCATTTTCGTTGTGCCCACATCATTGTAACAGATATTTCATTGTAAGTTCGTTGTAAAATTTCCAACGCCCAAACTTTGTTGTAACTTTATCGTGAAAAGCGCGTTGCAAATTCGTTCAAAAATATTGAGCGTGTTGTAAAGTCGTTGTAAAAAATGAAGATGTAAATGCGTAGTAAATTTAGCAACTAATTAACATCGCTTATTTTACAACGAATTTACAACAACTATAATTTAGCGTCGAATTAGAGACTCCTTAGTTTACAACAAAATTGGGACAAAATATTTTACAACGTATTGGAGACGCCAATTTTACATCAAAATAGGGACATGTTAAAAACGTAAAACATGTTAGTATTAATTATATTACCATAAATTAAACACTGAAATTTAGTACTTAATTATTAACTAAATACATGTTTATAAATAGAGTTTACTTCTGAAGTGGTCAATTCCACAGGAGTACCATCAGAAGTTTCTTGAAAAAGTTGAGTTTAACGCTCCTGAACAACAGCTACATCCTCTTTGTGTAGCTTCTCTAATCTAGCATCAACAAAAAATACCATACTTGGTCTTATGAGTCCGCTCGAACATATCCGGAAGAGAAGGAACATGTCATAACTCTTCAGCATAAAAATTATAAAATTTGATTAGTTAAATATATAAGTAACTAAATATTAAATAAACTAAATATTTTAATTATAAATAGAATAACTTACCATCTGAAGAGCGACTCTGCCAAAAGGATTTTGCCCACTAGTGTGAGGCATAGCAAGTGGCAAACCGTCTGGACCAAGCGTATTCCAAGAAGCAGAACACATAGCAGCTTTCTTGACGGAGTTGGGGTCCACCCAATAATTCTTCAACCCCTCCCAAACTGCGACTGTCATAAAAGTAGGTTTGTCGTCATCTCTTTTCACCTCCCAGTCTGTCTTCCAATCAGAGACAGTGTTAGCAAGTTGCTTCATGGCTTTCTTGTTGAACTCTTGCTTGACTGTCTCGTTGATGGAAACATCCCAGTTCCAACGTTGCTGTTAAAAAAAAGATTTAGTATGAATTAGTAATTAAATAAAATAAAGTAATTAATATTTAAAATTTGTCATTACCGCGAACATCTTGAACCACGTTACACGAGTGTAGTGTGATGTCGATTTTGGAGCTAGGGGTCGCCTCGACAAAGAAACTCTTGATACACTCTGTAACGCTTCACCCACTTTGCTATCGACACTAAACCTGAATATCACAAAAAATTATGATTAGTAAATATATAATTTGAAATAATTTTAATTTTAAAATTTTAAATTTGATTAATAAAATTAATACTAAACAGTTAACTTACCAATAAGTACCAGAAAGTCGATCGATATGCAATATCAGCAATTTCTCACAATTTTCATTTAGGAGAATATCCTCCACTCTATACAGCGCATACGGTGCATTCAGAGGGACCATGAGATCTGAATAAACAGCTCCAGGTACCGGTGCAGGATCAACTAGGTCATCCTAATGATGCTCTTGTAGTGGCTGTGAGTTAGGCGGGACTGGTTGGGACTGTGTCTCGGGTATCTCCGGTGAAGTCGACGCTCCAGCAGATCCCGATAATGAAGACATGCCCTGAACGAAATCGATGTAGTGGACTCATCGTGTATGCTTACGGGAAACCATAGATATATCTGCAATATAACCAAAAATCAATCTATTAATTATCTCTATTAACAAAAAAAACTTAATTCCATCTTAATTTCTGAATTTCATCTATCCTATTTCCATATATCCTTGTTCCATCTATCCTAATCAATAAAATTGGAGATAAAATGTAGAGAGGAAGTAGAGAGAGTTTACCTTAGAGATTGTAGAGAGAGAATCCAAAGAGAGATGGAGAGGAAGTGGCAAGTGAAATGGAAGAGGATTCGATGAGTATTTATAGGATTTTGTTTTCGTCGTTAACGCATTGCCAATCTTTTACAATGCGTTTAGGTTGAAATCGACGTAAATGCGTTGTAAAAGTATTTCGTTGTAAACATGTTGTCAATTGACAATGCATTTACGACAAATGCGTCTTTGATAATGCATTTACATTGAAATCGATGTAAACACATTGTAAAAGACGTGTTCTTAACTGTAATATAAACCCGCAAATTATAAGTTCGAATTATCTAATTTTGCTTTGGTTTGCTTTGGTTAAGTTCGGTGTATTCTGATTAAGTTCGGTTGGTTGAGATTAAGTTTGGTTTATCGAAATTATAATTTTGGTTTTATTTGTTGAAATTCTAATTCTTATAAGTTTGAATTGTAATATGAGTAAGAATAAGTTCAAATTCTAATTCTTAGTATACTTTCGAATTCTAATAAGTAGTTCAGAAAATAATATGATTAAACTGATTTATACGAATTTATACAAATCGACATTATAATTTTAACAACGCCAAATCCTAAACCATAAACCCAAAATATTGTTGTAAACCAAGATATTATTTGGGGTTTAGGTTTTAGGGTATAGGTTTGCATCGTAAAAGCATTGTTAATTTGCCAACGTGTTTACAACTCACGCGTGGTTTACAACATTTTTATGATGATATTGATTTGTAATTACGGTCTAGCGGTTTTAAAATTATAATTTCGACTTGTATAAATTCTTATAAATCAAAAACAAACCAAACTTAATCAGAACACACAAAATTTAATCAGAACACACCAAACTTAATCAAAGCAAACCAAACTTGAATTAGACAAACTGAACTTATAATTAGCGGATTTACATAACCGAATATTCGTTGTAAACAGACAAATGCATTGTAAAAACAGTAAGGTTATAAAATTTAAAGTATGTTATAATTTAAAATAAATTAAAATTGTTATAAATTTAATTTGATAGAATTGTTTAAAATTTATATAATCCTCATAAAATTGTTGTAAACATGGGATGTTGTAATGATGTCGTAAAGTTACAATGATTTTATGACGAAAAGTTGGGTTTCATCATAAACTTGATGTAATCTTACGACGTCGTTACAACTACTGACATTTACGACGATTTTACGAGGATTGAATTAATATTATAAAATTTTGACTTAGTTTAAAATTTATAAAATGTTTAAAATTTTTAAAGTTTATAAAATGTAAAAAAAATTTAGCTTATGTTTGGTTTATAAAATTTATAAAATTTTGAATTTATGTTTGGTTTGTCGAATTTAAGTTCGGTTTCTCGAATAATAAGTTCCATGATACATTACTTAATACATTTCAAAAGGTATGTTATCATACAATCATTGAGATCCTTCATCATTACTATCTTCTCGACTATCTTGATCATCACTTTCATCAAATTCGTCACGTTCCTCATCGGCAGCAGCATCAGGGACATCATTGTATTCTCGATTTTGTGGATCAATTAACAGAACTTGCTCTGTAGCTTCATTGGATGCATATATAGCCGTACTTGATTCTGCTTGCAAGGGTAAATCTACAGCTCTAATAATTTGACCACGAGGAATGATTTTAATAGCCGCCAACTAAGCGATTCCAGATTCCAGATTCTTTGATCCTAGAATATGGAATTAAGCTAACTTGCTCTGCTTGTGATGCTAGACAGAACGGCTCAAATTTGTTGTAACTTCTCCTCGCGTTTACATCCACAACTCCAATTTGTTGCATCGAACCCCTCTGTTAACTCTAGGATCAAACCAATCATATTTGAAGAGCACACATTTTAGCCCAACTAATCCTATAAATTCTACTTCATAAATTTCTTGCAAGATACCATAGAAATCTGTTTCACTCTTCACACATACTCCCCAATTGGCGGTGGCTCGCCTTTTACTATATTCAAAGGTATGAAATGTGTATCCTCTGGTAAAATACATGGGTGCCGTTGTTATCTTAGCAAGAGGACCTTGAATCAAATCATGAAACCATGATGGATAAAATGGATCATCATGGTCAATCTGCACACACGGTTAAATTAAACATATTACCTTATAACTTAATTAGAATTCTCATAAAATTAATTAATTCTCATATGCCCCTTCAACTAGAATGCAAAGTGCATATCTTTTTGTTTGAGTACTTCAGCGTCTGAAATTCCTTCAATAGTTTCTTTTAACTAACTTACAAATAGACTAAACGTATAAATCAATATATGTTATTTAAATAATAGAAGGTACATTAATTAAATATATATACAATTAATTTACACAATATACTTTTCAAACGAGAATACTTCAGTACAATTTAGAACTATATATGTGTGTGCCGCGTGATGGTCTTCGGGACTACTCCACCAAACTTCTTTCAATTTTCCACTGAGCCGACCAATAGAGCGAAAGATATCAGGAACTCCTTCTACTGCATAAGTTGGGGCCACTCCACCATCAACGTATCTCCTAGCTGCTCTTTTTCGTGTGTGAACGGAAGGTGCAAAGTATTACGATGTGAAGTTAGATTTTTCTTCTGTCAGACTACCAGCAATGATTGACCCTTCCACTTTTGCCAAATTCTTTGCTTTGCCTTTCAAATTTTTCATAAAACGCTCAGAAGGATATATCCATCAAAAATGAACCGGTCCAGCAAGTAATGCTTCATGAGAAAAATGAACTGGGAGATGTTCCATAACATCAAAGAACAAAGGAGGAAATATCTTCTCTAAGTTGCACAACAAGATGGGAATATTCGTTGAAAGTTGTTCTAAATCTTCTTCTGTGAGTGTTCATTGACATAAATCTTGAAAAATGCCCCGATACCTACAATATATAATATGAAAGTGATATATCTATATATATATATATTAATTACTTTATTACTATATATATATATATATATATTAATTACTTAATTACTACTTAATTAGGTTAAATAATTACCTGCAAGTGCTTCATGTATATTTTTTGGAAGTAACTCGATGAAAGCAAATGGTAATAGCCGTTGCATGAACACATGACAGTCATGACTCTTCATCCCTGCAAACTTTTGCCCTTGCTCAACACATGTGGAGAGATTCAAAACATATCCATCAGGAAATTTCACTTCTGATGACACCCAACTGAATAACGCAGTTTTTGCTTGTGATGACAACCTGAATATGGGAACTGGAATTTTGCCATCGTTTTTCATATGCAGCTCACTTCTAGCACAAACAGCTGGCAAGTCTAACCGTGATTTTTTGTTATCTTTGCTCTTCCCTGCTATGTTAAATATTGTATGGATGATATTCTCAAAAAAGTTCTTCTTGATATGCATCACATCTGAAATGTGTCAAATCAGCAAATCTTTCCAATATAGCAGCTTTCAAAATATACTCTTTTTGTGCTAATTGTGATGTTGTCCATAATAGTCCGGTATATTACCTAGACAATGTCAATTACCCCCATGGGGAACGGTTGCTAGATTAGCATAATAATCAATTTCTGCTTCAATTTCAGTGCCAGATTGATATGATGGTGGGGGATCATGAACCTTCACTTTACTTCTGAACAAGGTCGTGTTTTGTCGGTACAAATGGTTCAATGATGGAAATCAGCGATGATAATCAAACCAACATGTCTTTGTTCCATACTTAAGTTAAAATGCATTTGTCCTCCCACAACAATAAGGACAAGCTAATCTCCCATGTGTTGTCCATCCTGATAACATTCCGTAGGCAGGGAAGTCACTTATTGTCCACACAAGCACTGCCTTCATCGTAAAACTATTTTGGGATGAGCAATCATATGCTTGAACCCCATGAGTCCACAACTGTTGTAGTTCACGAATCAAAGGTTGCAGAAATACGTCGAGTGACCGCTTTGGATGCTTAGGACTAGGAACTCGAATACTTAGGAATAGAAAGTCTTTTTCCATGCACATTGCCAGAGGAAGGTTATAAGGCGTAAGGATTACTGGTCACAAAGAATATTGTCTACCAGACATTCCAAACGGACTAAAACCATCAATGCATAGAGCAAGATAAACATTCCTAATATTTTTAGCAAAATTCTTATGTACCGTATTGAAATGTTTCCACACCTTTACATCTGAAGGATGATTGATCTCTTCATCCTTCTATGAATGCTCTGCATGCCATCGCATCACAGCTACCATCCTTTCAGACTATTATAATCTCTTCAACCTGTCTGTTATTGGTAATTACCACATCCGTTGATATGGTACCTTCTTTTGCCCACTCCCTTGTGGCTTATATCTCGGCTTCTTACATAATCGACATTCTTGTAACCGATCATCAGCTTTCAATAGATCATACAATTTTTGATGCAAACATCTATCATCTTAGAAGGCAAACCAAGACTAAACACCAATTTTTGAATCTCATAATATGATTCAGTAGACACATTGTCTTCTGGCAAATACTCTTTGAATAAATCAGCCCACAGATTCATGCATATTTCAGATAAATTACAATCTGTTTTTAATGCTCATCATCCTAGCTGCTAGTGATAATTTAGACATACCTTCTCTACATCCCTCGTAGATAGGCTGGTTTGCAGCATCTAAGATGTCATAAAACCTTTTTGCATCTAAGTTTGGTGTCTCACTAATAACTGGTTCTGTATTGGTTTCTTGAAATGCATCTGTGACCATCTCATGTATCCTATCATGCTCTACAACCCCATGAACCTCATTCTGATTACCAACATCATGCAAATTAACCGATTCATCTACATTACCTCCAACATTATTATAATTACTACTACTTGCTTTATCATTTCCACCAGCACTACAACCTTCCCCATGGTGAAACCAGATATAATAATATGGTGTAAACCCTCTATTTAATAGATGATTCCAAACAGTATCTACTCGAGCAAATTTCATATTTTTGCACTTCCGACAATGACAGAACATCTTACCCGATTCAACATAGGTTTTGGTTTGACTGGCTTCGTACATGAATATTTCAACTCCATTCATATACTCCTTTGTCACGTTTCCAGCACCATCTCTATGCATATAAATCCACTTTCGTTGCTCGTATATATCACCACCGAAAGACATTTTTCTAGCTTTTTTTTAGAAACGTTTTTTTTCAAAAAACATTTTTTTGTGTTATGTTGTGTTGTGAATTATGAAGAGAGACCTCCACCTTCTATAAGCAAAAAATTAACAATGATTTTACAACATTCGTGAAATACGAGTATATTACAACATCTGTTAATTGTCGTAAACCCGTTGCAAAATTAAGACGTTTTTACAACTTAAACCATATTTGGAGCTGTTTTTACAACGTCATTTAGATTTTTTTAAAAACATATTTCAAACACGGAAAACATGTTTACCAAATTTCTAAATTCGTCTTTAAGTCGTTGTAAATAAATTTTGTTGTAACAGCGTTGCTAATTAGGGACGTTTTTACAACAAATTTGCTCTGACATGTTAACACGTTGTCAATTCGTCGTAAAATAGCTATCTTTTTACAACAAAAATTTTTGTTGTAAAAATTTTTGTAGATCAGTTCTATTTGGACCCGCCAAAGCCTGGTGCAGTTCATGCCATAGCTAATGGAATATGGGGGAAGTTGCAAGACATCACCGTTTCAAAACTCAAAGGGTTTACTTATCTCTTCTGAGTACCGAATGCTGCTACCAAACGAAGAGTGCTTTAGCAAGGGCTTTGGCAAATAGAAGGCTAAACTATGTTTGTGGCTCAATGGACTCCTGGCCCTAAACCTACAAAACCAGAGCTTATAACAGCTCCTGTGTGGCTAGAGTTTCGTGATGTTCCATACGAATTCTTTTTTGAGGAAGATTAGCTCATATAGCAAGTATGGTTGGAGAGCCTAACCGATGCACCTAGCTCTGAACTCACCAAAATAGGTAGATTAAACCATGAATCCTCGAACTTCCAAAATGAACATCAAATTTTTTGTTGACTGCCAAATAAACCCTCAATTTGTCATTGACCATGTCATCTAACCCCATCATTAAATGACTTAACGAAAGTGATTAACTCTGTTAAATTTTTCATGTTAAATCTTATAACTCATCTTCTTCATGGATGATAAAAACTTTTTCTCTAATTCACAGAGATTTTCAAGACAAAATAAATGATTTTTTCTCCAATTTCACAAACATAAAAAGAAAATTAAACCAAAATTAATTCTTTCTTCTCAAATTCCCTCTAAAATTAAAGTTCTAATTCTCAAATTTCTCTCGTTTTTTCTAATTGATCTCTTCTATTACTCCCAAATTACAGAAAATCAGTAACAAAGTTAATTACTTACGTTAAGTTATTTAACGATGGGGTAAAATGACATGGTCAATAAAAAATTGAGAATTTATTTGGTGGTCACGAAAAAATTTGATATTTATTTTAAATTGGAGGTTCGAGAGTTCATAGTTTAATCTATCTATTTTGGTAAGTTGGAGGTTTGTTTGACTTTTTCCCAATTAAGATTACATACTTGATTAAGATAGTTTTCGTATTTGCTTTTTATTAGAGAATATTTATAGTTTTGAAATATAGGCTATTAAACAATGAAGAATCCACCTTTCACAACAATGTCATTGGCACTGCAATCAAAAAATGGTTGTGTAATGATGATATTAAAACTGCTTTATTTGAACATATACTTATTATTCATTTATTTGAACTTAAATATAATTATGATTTCCATATACAAAATGTTACAAGAGTTGATTATTGTTTACATATAATGCATTTTTGAAATATTCCATAAACATCATTATGCTAGAAAGAAAGATCCTTTAGGCTAGACTTTAAGGTGTGGCTTCTTATCCTTCTCTGAAAATCATACAAATAGTTATGAGTAATAACATATCATTTCAATGTATAATTTTTTTTCATTCTTACCTTGTTTGATATAGAATTATGACCATTTCCGGCGTATTGTCAGACATCCAAAAGCTTTCGAGTCCACATCACACAACTTGGTAATCCAATTTGCTTAAAGATAGTAAACGTTGTGCAACTACAATCAGTTACACAATTCTGTTTACATTCATAGAACCCGTATTTCCAGTCAACCACAGTTTCAGTAGTATCCGGTAACTTAATATTTATCAACCAAAAAAAATTGAATTTGTTGTTGCAGCTCAAATGTGTCTTTCTTACACACCCATCATTCCTGTTTTGCAAGGCCCAAGCTTTTAGATTCTTTGGTTCAAACCCTTTCATGCAACAACACATACTTTGGTCGTCACAATAACTATTAGGACCACAAGCTTTATATATATAACACTTATCATTTGTAAAATTCCACAAGATGTCCTATGAAGAAGAAGTTTCATTTCACATGAGATGTTGTAAATTTCCCAAGTTGCTTAATCTCATTATCGAGGTGTAATTATACTATTCAAAACCTGGAAAGAAAATGTTACTTCTTCTTCGATCATTATTATCATAAACGAAAAATACATTAAAGCTTGGTTTCCTGAGTCACCAACAGAAAAGACACCATCCCATGGACTTATCCGGTGCATTATATTGCCATTTGACCAAATGAACAACTCATGAATACTTTTAGTTTGATCTTCATCTTTGATTCCATATAAAAAGTTACCACTCGATAGATCGCTTATATTTTTCCAAGATCTTAGGAAATTATAATGAAGTCACTACAAGAAAATACGGCTAAAATTGACGGCAATTCTGACCGTAAAATGCTATTGGTTATATTTCGACAGAATCCAATGAAAGATGACAGAAAATATGATTTTCATCGGCTGCCATCGGAAACCCAACTCCATCGATTTCCATCAGTTTGTACAGCAATGAAAACCGACGAATAATTTGGTCCTGTCGGTTCCCGTCGGTAGCCTGCCGACAGGAACCGACAGACAAAGAAATATAAATTTTTATATATTTATTTATTATCGTGTATAGTATCCGTCAATTCCGTTGCAATGTTTTCAATGGGAACCGATGGAAACATACTTTTTAAATAGATATATATATATTATTTAATAAATAAAATAATGTCTATCGTTTTTTGTCAGTTTGTACAGCGATGGAAAGCGACGGCAAAGTGGTTATAACATGTTTTCATGAGACGCTACTGTACGTAACCAAAATTAGGTGGCTGTGGAAAGCCGTCAGATTAAAATCTATATATATTTCCACGAGTTTCATTTCTCTCCCTCACACTCACCTTTTTTTTAATAAGAAAAATTATAATGTCAAACTCGAATTTCTGGTCTTGGATGGACATACCACGTATCGATGAAGCAACAAAAGAATTAACGGAAGAGTATGCTGCTAGGTTGAAATTTTTTATGAATTCATGGCGTATCAAAGTTTCCTGCTTGAACCGGATAAGATATATTGTTCGTGTATAAAATGTCAGATTATAAAATATATCACTGTTAAAAACGTCTGCATTCATATTTATCGTAGAGGTTTTTTATGAGTTACAAAATATGGTATTTTCATGGGAAAAATGGTTTGAATGTTAAGTTCAGAAGTTATAGCGGAGTTGGTAATGCTGGTATATGTGAGGAATTAGGCAACATGGTAGATGAATAAATAGATGCTAATCTTGGCAGTAGCGTTATAGGTGGTATAGGTGGTCATACAACAGTCCCGATGGAAAACAATGATGATATATACCAAATGGTTAACGATGCATTTAGAGAGGATGTTTCTGTATTCACTGAGGTTAGAAATAGGGGTGAAGAACCAAATGTCGATGCACAATTTTTTTTTAAATGTTAGATGCAAGGAAGGATCCGTTATATTTAGGTTGCAGCGATGATGTGTCACCATTGTTTGCAACAACTGAAATTATGAATATAAAAATAGATTACATTTTACCGGAGAGCTGTGTAGACTGGATCACAGGTCATGTCAAGAAAATTCTTTCAACTGATAACATATACGAGACATTGTATAACGAAATCCATAATTTGGTTACCAGTCTTGGATTACCATATCATCTGCCACCATCATTGTGTATGAAGCTAGAGTTCTTTTTTTTATCAGTTCTAATACTAGGCCCCGATCATCTTCGTAGATTGCTGGATGTATTTTTACAACCGCATATTTACAAATTGAATGAGGTACAGGAGAGTGGAACCAGTGTGTATGACATTTCTACTGCTCAAAATTTCTAGATGAAAGCGGTGTTGATGTGAAATATTAGTGATTTTCCAGCTTATAGGATGCAATCAGGTTGGTCCACGCATGGCAGATTAGCGTGTCCTCAATGTCAAGATAACAATGAAGCATTCCAACTTATGAACAGACGGAAGACATCATGGTTTGATTTCCATCAATGTTTTCTTCCTCTGAATCATCCATATCGGCATAGAGACACTACAAAAAAAATGACTTTTCATAGCGCATTAAGATAGCGATTTTGTATTTTATGCTATGGTTGAAATTTTTATAGCGTTTTTCATTGTTGGTCTAAATAAAAACGCTATAATAAATTAGGCGGCAAAAAGTGTAATTTGTCCCGCTTATGTTTTTGTTCTACATACTCTATTATAGCACTTTCATATTCTTTAAACGGTATAGTATGTCAACCACGTCGTTGGATCTGATTTTTATTCTGATTGGCTTATATTTCTTTCACATGGATCACTAATCTACACCGTTGATTAAAATAAATCAACGGTTCGTACATTTTCTTTTCAACCATCTCTTCATTCTCCTCCTCTCTCTCACACGATTCATGTTTTGATATTTTTTTCTCTTTCGAATTTTCTCCACTGTTTCTTACGCAATCAGGATTCGCTATGGTTGAAGGGCAGTCGATGAAGGGAAGCCGAGATCTAGCTGAAATCAAAGGAGTGTCGACCTTACCTTGCATCGGAATGCCGAGATCTAGCTGAAGAGAACACTGAAGGTAAATCCGAATCAGCTGGTAATTTCTAAAAACACTATGAGGGCAATTCTCAGATTTAGGTGGTGTACTTTTCCAACATGTTTGGTTTCAGGTTCCGATCAATCATCCTCTAATTCTTTCGATTTCGTCAATCCCTCTATTCGATGAACATTGAAGATTGATTCTTCTGTTTCTGGGCGTTTTTCACCATATATCGTGGGAGAAATGATTGCTTGGTCCTTGAAGACGGTACAGGTCTTGTCGAGCTCAGTTTCTTCACTGCTTTTGACCTCCGTCAATGGAGATTAGGAATGTATGTGATGGTTGTTGGTGTCTACCATATTCGTCCTGGGGAGATACCTCTCATTAAGGTTAAAATTCTTTAAACTTGACTTTGATTATATGTACATTTAATCAGCCAATGTGTTTTGTTATCTGTGATTTTGGTTTGATTTAAGATTACAGAGTAGTCAAATTTGTTTTCAGAGAACTGTTTTCCGCATCTTTTATAGTGAGAGTATAAAATAGTTTAGTCACTGAAAATCATCTTTGGCACTATAGGGATTAAGATTGAGTGGTAGTATAATGAAGACTATCAGTTGTCTTGCACTTACAGTCAATGATTCGATATTGTACTAACATTACTGAAACTTGTAGTGTTGTTTTTGATTGAAACTAGGTTCATTAGATGGTTCACCTGTCGGGAATACCAGATCGTGAAGTCATGTGGTAATTAGAATTTTGGATATATCAGGACCCACTTATAATACAGGAAAGCTTTTCAAACTGACTGGTCCACTCATTTTGGATATAGTTGTTTTCTGATGAACGAAAGTCTTAAGAAATTGTTTTATTGCTGTCTGAGGTGTTGAACTTAACATTTCTTAGAGGTGCTGGAATCTAGAGAATTGAAAATTTCTAGCTAGTTTCAGTGCCAAAGTCTGTACACAGAAAGTTCTATATGGGAGTTTGTTACATTGTCTTGCAGGTTTGAAATTGCTTCTACTGTTCGTTTTCCATTTTATTTACACTCATCATGAGAAGATTATGAGATTATGCCTTGATAATAGTTTATAGAACAGAAGGCATTCTCTCTTGTGTTATCATATATGTTCCTTTATTAATTTCACATTTAGCATATTTTAGAGAAGAAGAAAACAACATTTAGGATTTTGATCTTTCCACATGTGCAGACAACGCAGAATAAAGGGGGTGCTTTTCTATTTGATATACATTTTTGGATTGGTAAAGACACAAGTCAGGTATATACATATTTAGAATTTTTTGGCATGATATCATGCTATAATTTTCTGTCTTTATAAAACAAACCAAGGGCGAATAGTTACTAATCTCTATTTGATGATTACAGAATGAAGCTGGAACAACAGCTGTCAAGACAGTTGAACTTGATGCAATGCTTGGGGCCGAGCTGTCCAATACCGTGAAATTCAAGATCATGAATCTGACAAATTCTTGTGTTATACTTCAAGCCATGCATTATACCACTAGAAGGTGGTGTTCATCTGGATTTAGAAAATCCAAGGAGGAAGAGTTTGAAACCCGGAATATACCTGCAGAGGGAAGCATCTGGATTTATCAGTTTATTGGTGCAAATTCATTTATCCAAGAGAGAGCTAAAGCTTTGGTAGCATTCAACCATCTCATAATACAGGAAAGCTTTGATTATTCATGTGAGTATTATATTAGTCTTGTTGGTAGTTGAATGATCTAGGTTTCATGTCGTTGTCTTCCTGTTAATCTGCACAAAGTTAATGAATTCGATTTGTGTTTTCTTCCATTGTAATTTTCTTTCGTTGTAGATTCTAGGTATTTCATTATTTTGTATTGTAAAACATTATTTTGTATTGTGGTTTAAGAAATAAAAAAAATTCAAATATCTATTTCATATTTTGATTTTTAAAATTATCAGAAATTGTAAAGTCAGTAAACATTACGGAAAAAAAACAGATATCATAACTAAATATCAAATGCTATTATTGTAAAATAAAATGCTATAACTAATACATTTAGATAGCAATTTTTAATCGCTATGGTATAATTAACAATAGCACAAAACAAAATGCTATATTAAATTAATTTACAATAGCACTCACAAAAAACGCTATGTAAGATTATGAACCTATTATCGCGGGCGATGTCAGAGCGCTTTCTAAACCGCTATAGTATCATATTATAGCGTTTTTCGGCTGCTATAAAAACTCATTTTTCCTGTAGTGAGATTATTGTTCACTAAAAATAAGAAAGTGTTGTATGGTCCACTGTCAGAACCCAATGGCACACAAATATTAATGCAGCTGAGAGATTTTGATGTTGAGTGAACTGCGAGATGTGGAGGAAATAGACATTACCCTGTCGATGATGTTGGGGAGTACCATAAGTGGCATAAGAAGAGTATTTTCTGGGAGTTGCCTTATTGGAAGAATCACTTGCTTTGACATTGTTTAGACGTCATGCACATTGAGAAGAACGTATTTGATAATTCAATCAACACAGTTATGAATGTTCAGGGGAAATCAAAAGAAAATTTGAAATCGAGACTAGATTTACTAGAAATATGTGATAGGAAGTCGCTGCATATACGCAGGAACAACAACGTTGGCCCAGTACCTATATTTAGATTGAGTAAAGAAAAAATGTATGTCGTTCTATTCCCTCTGTATATGTCATTGTACTTATGAAAATTACTGCGATTGATAATTTTTTCCATGTAGGATATTTTTTTGATTGGATTAAACACTAGGTACAATTTCCTGATGGGTATGTTTCAAACCTACGAAACTGCGTTGACAATAACGAAGGAAAATTCTTTAATATAAAAAGTCATGACTGTCATGTTGTAATGCAACGACTATTCCCCTTTGCATTTGCCTACTTACTGCCTAGAAATGTACATAAAGCGCTTGCAGGTACTATATTAACATAACAGGATAAATTGTATATTTATTTATGTATGTGACATGCTTATTTATCTTATATCAAACCTTGGGGCATTTTCCGTGATCAATGCTCACGGACTCTTACGACCGACAAAATCCAAAATTTGAATGATATGATTCCAATAATCTTATGCAATCTGGAAAAAATATTCCCTCATTCTTTTTGATGTAATGGAACACCTACCTATTCATATCTCTCGTGAAGTTGGTAATCACAAAATAGATTACTGATCATATTACATAATTTACTTACTATAATTTGTAAACCGAACATATGCTTTGTTTACCAGAGCTTCAGGGTCGAGTTCAATATCGGTGGATGTATCCATTTGAAAGAGATATGTTCAAGCTGAAGGAAAAAGTAAAATACTTGAGCCGGGTGGAGGGTTCAATTGTTGTCCAATGTATCAATGAAGAAACTACCAACTTTGCTTTGTTATACTCTGGCAAATGTTGAGACAAAGAGTCGGCGACCACCGAGAAACGATGGTGGAGAGAGGCCTATTTATCCAGCATTTGTGCTGGATTTATTTTCACAAATTAGTCAACTAAGTAGAAAACCTATTCGCCGAACCCTAACCCCATCTGAGATTAAACATTTGTATATGTATATTGCAACCAATTGCCCTGAAGTAAGGGAACTAGAAAGGTTAGTATTATCCGCTTACATTATAGTGGTTAAATTTTCATTTCTTTGAATGCTTCTATTACCTTAGTGGTAGAATTTACATGGCGCAAAGTCGCAGTGCTTACCCGCATTACTCTAAAGAACAACTACTGAATACCAAAGAGGATGATTTCACAGACTGGTTAAAATATTATGTGAGTTTTATTTAATTCAATAGACGTATGCAAATTGGTGCAGTCGGTTGAGTAACACTGAATTGAAAAATCACAGGTCACAGAGGCCAGAGCGATTGGACAAGCATTTCCACTTGGTTGGAATATTTTGTAGCTGGTCCTCTACTACTTGCTAAATCCTATCATATGTATTTCACTCGGGGTTCCGATTTCATGATTCTAAGGGAAGGTATGAAAAGACCAACAAGTGAATACGGAATATCTTTTACCTCGAGCGATATGGTATACTATGATGTTTTATGAGAGATATTGAAGGTGCAAGACCCTGGTTGGTTGACTTAAAGTGCATTATCTTCTACTGCGACTGGTAAAACCTTATTGTGGGACTTGATATACGTGTTGATGAAATTGAGGTCACTTTCGTAAATTCAAGAAGAAAGTTGGAAAAGTACGATCCGTTCATCCTTGTATCGCAGGCAAATCCAGTAACTTATCTCCCGTACGCACGCGTGTCACCCCGTTCTAATGGGTGGATCACTGTGACATCAACCACCCCTTAGAGGTTAATCACTTTGGTCACAGTGGAAGAACTAAATGGACTCACCTTGTTAATGCGGACACAAAATATTGGAGTAACCCGTAAGATTTCTGCTTTCTTGCATTCGGCTAAGCACATACTTTTGATATAAAAATATCTCTCACTTAGGCTTCTGAATCTGATTCATTTAACATTTGAGTAGAAACATTGAGCTTAGAATTGAACTAAATCATTGTATGCAAATGTAGACCAGGTCATGTATGAAAAATCTTGAATCTATTTTTAAGATTTATGGAGCTGCAAAGTTTGAATATTATCTTTTGCATTACGAATGATTGTTCAGGTGGACTTCCAATGATCCTTTACGGGAAATATACAAAAAGAAAATGGCAGGCATGGATGCTCCTATTGCAAAACCAAAAGAGAGCAAGAAGATGAAAGATTGGGAGACTTGAAACCACACACCAACATGTTTAGTAAAGAGTTTCAAGATAAAACCAATACAAAACTTGTGTGTTGAATTCATTACCATTAAGTCATGGATAAGAGATGCTTGGTCTTTTTGTATTGGATTAGGTTGAGATATTAAATTTATGTATATGCACAAGATCTGAAGCGTAACATTGTTATGAATACCCTGTTCTTCTTATAGACGCTGTAATAGCGATTAAAAACACCAAATACAATTAATTATAAAACCAATTATGTGCAAAACAAAGCAAATAACTGGAAAAAATAGTCGTAGCAATTAGTCTTATGTCGCTGTTGTTGGAAACAGAGTTAGAGAAACAGAGATTTACTATTCTATATATTGATCAATGAATAAGAAAAGAAGAGGCAAAAAATATACAGAATAAAACTCTCATTGATGAAGAAAACAAACTGCAAAGTGCTTGGGATATATAACCATACATCATGAGCTGAAAAGACAAAATGTAACTGAAAAAATAAATGACAAAGCATCGAAGTGATTGTGGTGTTATCAATGTCGAAGTCAATAACAGCCCACTATCACAATTATTGCTAACAATTAAAATATGTCTGTTTCTGTTTGAATCATTTACTAATATTTTCCATTGATTCAAACCTGCAAACTCCAAGTCTATCTCTGAGGGAAACAAATTTGCAAACCGCCAAAGCCTTTGTTAGAATATCTGCAATTTGCTCCTCAGTGTTGCATTACTTCACTTCGATGGATCCTTCTTTAACCAAATCTCTGATGTAGTGAATCTTTGTCTGCATGTGCTTGGTTCTCCCATGAAAGGTAGGGTTCTTTGTCATTGCAATTGCTCCTTTGTTATCACAGAAAACCTTAGTCTTCTTTTGTTGCTTCTGACGAATGTCCTCTAAGATTCTCCTCAACCAGACCGCCTGTTGAGCTGTTGAATTTGCTGCAGTGTATTCAGCTTCCGAGGATGACAATGCTAAAATATACTGCTTCTTAGAACTCCAACTTATGTTCCTTGAGCCAAGATAGAACACATATCATGAGGTGCTCTTTCTATCATCTAAACAACCACCCCAGTCACTGTCAGTAAAACAAACCAAATCAAAACCAGAAACTCGATCATACCATACGCCATAGTCCGTAGTTCCAGCAATATATCTCAACAATTTCTTTGCTTCTGCAAGATGTTGCTTAGTTGGACAGTGCATAAATCTTGAAATCACACCAACAGAGTAAGATATGTCTGGATGAGTGTGAGTCAAGTAAATGAGACCTCCAACCAAGCTTCCATACAGCGTTGCATCAGCTTCTTCTGTACCATCTTCTATCTACAATTTCTCACTTGCATTCATAGGAGTATCAACTGGGTTGTAGTCTTTCATGTTGAACCTTTTCAACATATCTACCACATACTTCTGTTGAGAAACAAATATGCCATCTCGTTCTTGCTTAATTTCAAGTCCGAGAAAGAAATACACCAATCCCATGTCAGACATCTCAAACTTATGCATCATACTTGCCCTGAACTCTTCAATCAAGGATGAACATGATCCCAAATAGATAATGTCATCGACATATACACATATAATCAGAATGTTACCTCCTTGCATCTTAACATATAGTGTGGGCTCACTTTTGCTTTTCTCAAATCTAGAATTGCAAAAGAAAGCATCAAGCTTGTTGTACCAAGCTCTAGGTGTTTGCTTAATCCCATAGAGAGCTTTATACAATTTGTAAACATGATCTTTTTTTCCTTCTACCACAAATCCTTCAGGCTGATCCACATATACTTCTTCAAGTAGATCACCATTGAGAAATGCTGACTTAACATCAAACTGAATTTTTTTCCAATTCATGTAGGCTCCTAAGGCAAGTAAGGTTCTCACAGTATCAAACCTTGCAACTGGTGAGAAAGTGTCTTCGTAGTCTATGCCATATTCCTGAGCATATCCCTTGACTATAAGCCTTGCCTTATACTTGTGTAGAGTCCCATATGCAAGGTACTTTGTCTTAAACACCCACTTCACAACAATAGAGTGTTTACCTTCAGGACGCTTTACAAGATCCCATGTTCTGTTCTTTATAATGGCAGCCAACTCTTCTTCCATAGCTTGTATCAAAACCTTCTTAACTGTAGCTTCAACAAATCTGACTGGATCAGCTGAGAAGAAGACGTGAGGCTGCTCATATATCTCTTGTAAAGACCTGAACTTCGAAGGAGGACTAGAGCTTGATTCTCCTTATTCAACTATAGTCCTACCTCTGCTGTTACTTGCTGGTGAATTGAGAGTAGAAGCTTCAGGTGAAATCACAGGAGTGTTTCCACCAATCTCCGAATTTTGATGTCCTCCCTGCTCCTCATCTTCCTCTAGAATGAGTTCAATTGAATCACCATTCTCGTCCTTACGCCATTTCCAGCTTCTAATCTCATTAAACACCACATTTCTGCTCTCAATGACCTTCTCACTCATAGGATCATACAACCTATAGCCTTTTGATTGAGAGGAGTATCCAACAAATATACACTTCTTTGGCTTTTCATCGAGCTTCTTCCTCTTTGGAGCGTCAATCAAAGAGTAAAAAATGCTTCCAAACACCTTTAAATGACTTACAGATGGTTTATTGCCAGTCCATGCTTTATATGGTGTGCGATTCATAACTGCCTTTGTAGGAGACAATTTCAGAAGATATACTGCAGTTCTCACACTTTCTGCCCATAATTTGTTAGGTAAACTCTTATGTTTCATCATGCTTCTTGCCATATCAACCACGGTTCTGTTTTTCCTCTCTGAAACACCATTCTGCTCAGGCGTGTAAGCTGTTGTGAGCTCACGGAGAATACATTCTTTCTCACAGAACTGGTTGAACTCAAGTGATGTGAACTCTCCACCTCTGTCTGTCCTCAACACTTTAAGTTTCAGTCCACTCTGCTTTTCTACGAAAGCGTTAAACTTCTAAAATGTCTGAAACGTTGCTGTCTTCATCTCCTAGAAGTACACCCAACTCAACCTGCTGTAATCATCTGTTAACAAGAAGAAGTATCTACTACCTCCAAGAGAAACCGTCTGCATTGGCCCACAAAGATCAGCGTGAACCACCTCCAAACATTGTTCAGCTCTCTTGGCTTTGTTTATTGGAAATGACCTACGAGTTTTCTTCCCATAGATTCAACCTTCACACAGCTCCAATGTCTCTATCATTGACATCCCTGTAACCATTTCTTTTTGATTGAGCAACTTTAAACCTTTCTCATGTAAATGCCCATACCTTAGATGCAAAAGTCTTGAATCTGAAACCTTTGCAACCATAGCACTCTCCTTAGTGACAAACAACTCTAGTGGATACAAATTGTTTGCGGTTTTCAGTAAACTTGCAACTGTAAACCCAGACTTTTAATCCTTTATAGTATATACTTCTTCATCAAATAACATACTACAATGATTCCCATCAATCTGTCCTACACTCAACAAGTTTTGTGCAAGATCAGGAATGTAGTAAACATCATAAATGAGTTCGAGTTTACTAGCTTTGTTTTGTACTGCTACAGTTCCTTATCCTTCAACTTGAACCTCATTATCATATCGCACCTTCACTTTCAGCTTGTATGATTCATCTAGTTCTCTAAAGAACTTCTTGACCTCAGTCATGTGATTTGAACATACGCTGTCCAAATACCAAACCACACGAGACTCACCTTCACTCTTGTATGCCATAAAGAGTCCTTGTTGCTCATCTTCTTGTTTAACAAAGTTTGATTGTTGTTCTCTCTGCCTCTTGTAACAATTTGCTTGCTTGCAACCCATCTTTTTGCAATAATGACATTGGATACTTTTTTATCCATTCCCTTGTTGTAAGACTGAGAAGAGTTTTCTCCTCTATCTGAGTAACCTCTGCCTCTTCCTCTGCCATTACCTCGACCTCTTGAATTGTTTCTGCCTCTTCCCCGGCCAGATCCACAACCAGTATCAAAGTTCTGCTCTAAACTTTCACTTTTCACTTGAAAGGCTTTCTCCTCTGTCTTCTCGACCTTATTATCAAGGCGATCCTCATGAGATAATAGAGAGCTCATCATCTCATCGAACGTGTAAGTGCTCAGATTGTTTCCCTCCATGATTGCGGCTACAATATACTCAAACCGAGAAGTCAAGCCTCTAAGCACCTTGCTCACCACCATCTCATTTGACATAGTTGCACCATATATCCTCATTTGACTAAAAATTGTGGATACTCTGCCCAAGTACTCCTTTATAATCTCCTTCTCCTTCATCACCAATGTCTCAAAGCTGTGACAAAGAGTTTGTAATTTCACTGTGATCACCGTATGATCTCCTAGGTATTCAAGCTTGAGAATCTCCCAGGCTTCATGTGATGTAGACACCGCTACAATCCGATATAGAATGTCCTCCAATGTTGATTGAATAAATAAGAGTGTCTTTGCATCCTTCTTTCTATTTTCTCGTACCTGCTGATTAGGAACCTCAAGATTCGTATCAGTAAATCTTTTCTCCACCAAGTCCCAAAGCTCTTGAGACCTAGACAAAGTCTTCATCTTAAGACTCCATATGTGATACTTCTCACCTTTGAATAAGGGAACCAAAGCCTGCTGGTTTGATCCATTATCCACTATCACTCACTCTTTTCCTTGCTCACAGACGAAACTAAAAAAAAACAATAACCTGGGCTATAATACCACAATGTTGGAAACCGAGTTAGAGAAACAGAGATTTACTACTCTATATATTGATCAATAAATAAGATAAGAAGAGGCAAAAAAATATACTGAATAAAACTCTCATTGATGAAGAAAACAAACTCCAAAGTTCTTGGCATATATAGCCATACATCCTGAGCTGAAAAGACAAAATATAACTAAAAAAATAAATGACAAAACATGGTAGTGATTGTGGTGTTATCAATGACCAAGTCAATAACAGCCCATTATTACAATTATTGCTAACAAGTAACATACATCTGTTTCCGTTTAATTCATTTACCAACAGATGTTTCATTTAGCGACACCGGCGACACCGTCAATTCTTTATTAAAAGTAACCCAACGACTTTTTTTCCTTTTTCTATCATCTCTTTTGTTTATATTGACGTGTAAAATTTGATCGCGTATTGCTGACACAACGACTTTATATAAAACAGGGCCTTAGTATTAGAGTTCATGCTGACTAAGATGGATAAATTTGTAATTGTCAGCTGAAAGAAATCAATTTGACTTTTCCAGCTCAATGATGATTTTCTTACACACCCATCACTTCTGTTTCGCAAGCCCCATGCTTTGAGATTCTTTGGCTCCAACCCTTTCATACAATAACACTTATGTTGCATGGTATAGTAACTATTAGGACCAGAAAATCCATCTATCAAATTCATCCATTTAAGAATTCCACATGATGTCCCATATGGAAGAGGTTTCATTCCACATGAGATATTGTAAATATTCTTTGGTGCTCAATCTCATTATGTTGGTTGAATGAATGAGAGATGAGATTGGACTTTTAAGAAGCCTACAACTTATTATATATAGAGAAACACTTGTATGCTCAATTAAAGAGTATAAAGGAGATAAGAGAGTCAAGCACACGTGTACACCACCGCTGCTACCATATCCATGCTCGGGGTTTGGCGAATTCAGCCTCGCCTTGTCCATAATAAGAAACGGGACGGGAAATAACGGGTATGATTTAGGAACAATAGTTCCAGAAATTAGATTTACTTCCTAAATAATTCGCATTACAGAACGAGACAAGAATTTTGGGATTTGGTTTTTGTACGAGAAATTTGAGAGTCAAAATTTACTTTCCGAACTATTCTCAAAACCCTACTAAATTGGAAAATTGTAGGACAAGTACAAAAATATAATATGGAAAATACGTTTCATCAAAAATTAAGAGTTATTATTATAAATTATATAATCGCTATAATGAAAATAACCATATATAAAAGATATATTCAATGTTCAATACAAAAAATACAAGAGTATACTATTAAGATTTGTAATAAATGATCAACATTACTACTTTTTTGGAACCGAATAGGACCAGTTAAAAAAATATGCTTAGCATCTTCTGAACTTCCTCTCCACATCTTCTTCTCAATAAAAACAAGTCAGAGACTCTTCTCATAACATACTTCTGAAAGCATTAAAACTGCTAGATTATTCCCTCACAAACTCGTGTCTGTCTGAGAGTGTAGCAGTAGACACAGTTTGTTGATTCCGATTGTCAGGTGTGATGTCGATGGTCTATACAAAGTTCTATAATGAGACTCAAAAATGCATCATTCTGATATATTTTGGGCGTTTATTTAGTTAAGGTAACAAGACTTTTGTCTCAGCTCTATGTTTTCATTATCTTAAACGTTTGCTTAATTCGTTCATTTTGCTTGTAAAATCACTAAAGTTCCGCAGATTGTTTAATTTTTTTTTAAAAATCACGAAATTTTTTAAAATAATAATTAAAAATATGTACAAGGTTAAGTCTGGAGTGTATTTACTCGTTTAAGATTTCTAACAATGAAGAGACATCGAGACCGATCCAAGACGCACAAATGAGAGATCAACTCGTTGATGCAACCAGTTTTCATGTTGACAATTAATGTGAAGAGACGAAACACCAAATCTTGTTCGGAAGTGGTCATCCTTCAGCGACTGGTCAAAACACTGCATCGAAACTGACATCTATAGTTGTGCATGCACCCATGATTCACACAGCTCCAACGATGGGAGTATTGCCTTAAAAATTTGTAGGTAAAGGTTTTAAGTCGTGGCAGCTTAAATGATATTTTTTCTCACAAATCTCAAGTTTGAGAAGTTTGTCAAAGAGGATAAGCCGATATTTCCTTTGGGTATTACAGAACCATTAATGGTTGCTGCTAGGGAAGCATGGGTTCATTCAGACTACATGTGTAAAGGCTGGATCTTAAACCGCCTTGATCACACACTCTTCAAAGTATATTGTGACTACAAGACATTTAAGATGTTATGGACATCCCTAGAAAAAGATGATGGTTTTCAGAAGTTAGCTCAGGCAAAGTTTTTTAATTTTCAAATGGTAAATTCGAAACTGATAATACAACATGTGGAAGCTGTAACAACATACTCCCTATCCTGAGAGACAGTGTGTTATTCTTTGCTCTTGCCAAAAACAATTCTTTGAAAAAGTCTATCAATGCCAAAAATCTTGTTTAAAAATCCTGAAAAATAAGAAAATAAGGGGTGAGCAATGAATTACTCAGTAAGGAGATCATCTCTACCCACTGAAACACAATAACACCATCATAATCCACACAACATCTATTCAAAAGTATATAATCAAATAACATACATATAGTCTATCTTTTTATGAAAAACTATAACGCCCAAGAAAAATCTACTTGCTTGCAACAAGACTATGAAAAAGACCAGAATGATCCAAGTGGAATGGGATTGTGATGGAGCAAGGGAGATAACTTGGAACCAGAAGTCTTAATGAAGGAAAAATTTCCTAAGTGGTTCGAGAAACAGGAAGTCAGTATGGTTAAGTCCTATATTCGAGACGATTCTCCTTTAGGTGGGGAAGAATTGTAACACCCGCAGTCTGCGAACCATTCCAGGTGATTCTGGACAAGTAGTGGGAAGGTGGATGTTGAACCAAAGGGAACAGAGTGGTCAGTTAACCAAGGGAAACCATGCAGACTTGGTTATGGCCGAGTTGGTACGGATGGATTGAATGAAAGGTTGAGTTCAGTTGAGTTGGGTCAAGTAATGGGCAAGGGAATTCGAATGATCAAGTTACTTAGTAAAAATCTAAGTTAAGTAGATGGAAGTAAGTAAGTAGCTCCATGGACAAGCACCTGCGTCAGCTGGTACGATTGGGAAGCAAGCACTTATGTGCGTGAGCAGTCTGGTTAGGAGGCAAGTAGCTGCATAACCAAGTAGGTGAGTCAGCAGCCCGAGTGAGTAGCCAACTAGCTGTATCAACAGGCAGCTGCATGAGCTGCTTTGAGCGTGTGAAGTAGGCAGCTGCATGAGCAGCTTACGGCCACTAAACTAACCAAGTACCTCACGTGTAAGCTGCTAAAGAAAACACTTGGAAGAAATTATTTAGGAAACCCTAAGGTAAAGGAAGCCTTGGATCCTATATATAGGCCTCATTCTCGTCACTTAAAGAGATTACGAAAAAGTTAGAAAGATCAGAAAGAAAACTCTAATTGTTGCGAGCAAGGACTTTCAGAAGCTAGAGCTTGTTTGAGAAAGTGTTAGTCTGGCTCCGAGGTTAGTTTCTAACCGAACCATCTTCCATTAGCGTCAAGAGGTGTCAGGTAGCAGTTCGGCTAAGGTGAGTGGTTGACCGTGGATCTAACTTGGGTCAATCCTCACATAGATTCTTTAAGTCTAAACTGGGTAGAACTATCATGTTTATTGCTTGTCTTGCTCATATTGTATCATTGTTCGGTCCATGAGTGACTTAGTGTGATCCGTAGTCTGATCATGAATCATGCTTGACGGCTGGTTAAGTAGCGAGGCATGAATGATCAAAGGAAAGACTAGCGGTCATTTTAGGTGCTCTCACGGACTGAATAGTCTTCTGACTTGATTGAATTGATTGTTGGATATGAATTCTTGTTAGACCCATTGAGACGGAATGATTCCCCTCACTAAGCCTGAATTGTGCTTATGCATTCATGTTTGAATGTAGGTGAGAACGTTTCCCATGGAAAGAACTCTAAGGGCTAAGCTATGGACGGGACCAAGGTGGCGGGAAGGAATGGATGGTGTAGAAATGGGTAGCGGGTCTAGTTTCAATGTAATAGATATAGTTTTGTATCAAATAGCGTTGTACTAGCACTTGTTTATAAATAAGATGGAACCGTTAAATGCATAAAAATTGGCATATCACTTAGACGAATGCGCTAGAAATAACTCAGTGTTTTTAGGGAACCATATTCTGATAAGTAAATGAGCCTCACAGATTATGTGGCTGTGAGTTAGGTGCGTTCCAAGTTAGTTGGCCGATCGCATAAGGTTGAATTTTTGGGGCGTCACAATTGGTATCAGAGCTCTAGAACTCTTTTCATTAGGAGATTATGACCTAGTAACTCGATTCTCCCAGGAGACAACAAACTAATAGCACGATTCTTCTTAACTCTTGGAGACCACAAGCTAGTAGCTCGATTCTCCCTAGTTCGTCAGCGGTTTATGACATCCACTACATTCCAACATTGGAAGACCACGGCCCAGTAGCTCGATTCTTACTAGCTCAGAGAGACTACAACCCAGTACCTCGATGCTCTCTAGCTCTGAGAGACCACAACCCAATAGCTCGATTCTCTCTTCCACTTTCATTCCTTTCATCAGCTTATTTATTCATTTCTATCATCTTTCACTTCACACACTCAAGGTAGTCGAACAGTCAACATATATTTCATAACAACCTATTATTTATTATCAATCAACAACCATCAAAAATAATTATACATATAACATATATTTTCAAATATACTAACAAGCAGCAATCATATGTATAACTCTACACTAATGAATTCCAGAAGCATAAATTAGAAAGGCGAAATTTCATCTCCACGGATCCCAAACCTAACCTTAGCCTAAATGAAACACAGATAAGAAACGTCACACTGGACTGCAAGTCGATTCACTGATTCGTTTTGACTTCAAAATCAGATCTGACAATATATCTAGAAAGTGGTCTCTCTGGGCTTTCCAACAACAGCTTGATCGTATCGTGGCTCCTTATGGTTTTCTAAGAAAACGCTTTTGAAGATTCCCTATCTTAAAATCCTTTAAACGAAAACATTCCTAAACAAATGATCATATATTTTAGAACAAAATTCCAATTGACAAACCGTTTTCGGCATTAGTTAGATCTAAAGATGAAGAATATACTCATCAAATTTCAGCTGATTTCTAGTCATCTAACCCCTTCGTATATCCTTTATTCTTCACGAGGTCAGATCTGAACTCTAGGGAAGATGACGGTTATAATTTCTTTTGGATCTTTTAGGGTTTAATCAGACTCTACTACGACTTTATATGTGTATATATATATATACACATATATATATATAGGGTTTTATTTATTTTTGAGCCTAATAGTCTGGGTCTCACAGAAGCACTTCAACTGATATGTCAAGAAATCAAATCTAAATGCATATCAAGCTATGAACCCTTCACAATGAACAAGATGATTGAAAAGATTCCACCAAGATAGCTTAATTTCATGAACAACCTGAAGTATAAGTGAAAAAGATGAGTCTTGAAGATCTTCTCAACAGGCTACAAATAGAAGGAAGAAATCATGGTTCAAGCTCGGTTGTCCTTCATTAACATGACATGCACATGGTTGAGCACAAATCCAAGTGATTTAACAAAGGAAAATGCAAACCAATTGCCTCATTTTCCCCAAAATATGCTTCTTCGACGAGCTTGAAGAAGCAGAATAAGTCCACTGAGAAGAAGAAGTTCAAAGGGAAATGTCACAATTGTGAAAAACTGGACCACAAATATGATGACTGTTAGAGCAATTCTAAGAACAAGAGGAAAAGAACAATTAAGTGCATTTGTCAGAAGCTGATCACGTGATTGTGATCATTGAAGTCAACATGGTCTAAAGCAACCCGAGAGAATGGGATATGTCACTTGCTCTTCAACACACATTTGCATTAACAAGGAAATGTTCAACACGTTTCACAACAGTCCACTAGATCACCAACTGTAAATGGGGAACGACTCAAAGTCAGGATTAGTTGGAAGTGGCATAGTGGTACTCAAGTTTACCTCTGGATGTGAAGTAACCATCAAGAATATGAAGCATTGCCCTGACATGAGGAAGAACTTTATTTCAGGAACTTTAATGGCTGAAGCTGGATTCAGAATCAAACTTATATCGGGAAAAATGATTCTATCAAAATATAGGGTGTATGTGGCAAAGGCTATAGAAATGACGGAATTTTCAATATGTACGTTCAAGCTGTCATTCGTTATAGAATAGATGTCTCCGCTGGTGAATGATCATAATAGTGATGTTGTTGCTAATAATGCTATTGCTGCTTCTACTTCTTATGATGTAGTTTCTGATGTTTCAATGAATGATAAACACTAAGTTGCTTATTTTGTTGACTCTTTTAATATTTGGCACAAATGTTTAGGTCATGTCAACTATAAGGCTATTCAAAGACTAATAAACTTGAACATAATACCAAAAAGCAAAACAAGAAAAAAATAATATGGAGTGTGCTCACTAGCAAAACTCATTAAAAACTATCAGCCCAAGTTCAAAGAACAACTAAACCTTTAGGATTAATTCGCACAAACTTTGTGATATAAAATTCGTGCCAACTAGACGAGGGAAAACGTATTCTGTTACTTTCATTGATGATCACAAAAAATATTTTTATGTATACTTATTACATAACAAAGATCAAGCCTTGGAAAAATTTGTGGAATACAAATGAGAAGTTGAAAATCAACTTAGCAGCACTATAAATAGTTCAGAATGAGAGAATAAATGAATATGATGGGACTTTTAACAAACTTTAATGACATTATTCATCGAACAACAACTCCATATTCACCAGAATCTAATGCAATTGCTAAAACAAAAAAAATTGAAAGAGATGACAAATACAATATTGCAGGATTCTGGGTTACCGATAAGAATGGGGGGGAGCACTGCTTACCATGAATTACATTCTTAAAAAAATTCTGTACACAGCCACTGGAAAGACCTCCTATGAGCTTTGAAAAGGTTCGTCAGCATCATATAAGTACCTCAAAATATGGGGGTACGTGCTCAGCAAAAATGGTTGTACCTCCTCTTAAAAAGTTCACAATCTGACCAAAAAATATTGATTGTATTTTTGTCAAATATGCACATAACAGTTATGCCTTTAGGTTTCTCGTTAATAAATTACAGAGACATGATATCCATGCCAACACGATAATGAAATCAAGAAATGCATCTTTCTTTGAACACGTGTTTCAATACAAGGATAAACAAAATCCAAAGAGAACTCATGAATAAAGAGATAACACAAGTCATGAGCCTAGTACTTCTGGAACTTCTCGGTTTAACTTAGAAGATCAAAAAAATGAACCTAGACGGAGAAAAAGAGCTTGTAAGGAAAAATATGGTTATGATTTTTTGATGATTTTTTTTGTAGAAAATGAACCAAGAACTTTCATAGAAACCATGACTAAACGAAACACTTCCTCTTGGAAATAAGCTATTAACACTGAGATGGACTCTATTATGCAGAACCATAGTTATGGGTTAACTGATCTCCCTGTAGGGTTAAAGGCACTAGGATGCAAATGGTTCGGGTCTCATCAAAGCACTTCAACTGATGTTTCAAGAGATCGAGTCTAAAGGCATGTTAAACTATGAGCCCTTCACAGTGAACGACATGATTGAAAAGCTTCCACCAAGCTAGCTTGACTTCAAGAATAACCTGAAGTATAAGTAAAAGAAGATGAGTCTTGAAGATCATCTCAATAGGCGGAAAATAGAAGGAAGAAACAATGGTTCAAGCTCGGTTATCCTTCGCTAACATGACATGCACATGGTCGAGCACAAATCCAAGAGACTTAACAAAGGAAAATGCAAAACAATTGCCTCATTTTCCCTGAAACCTGCTTCTTTGACGAGCTAAAAGAAGCAGAATAAGCCCACTGAGAAAAAGAAGTTCAAAGGGAAATGTCACAATTGTGACAAATTAGGCCACAAATCTGATGACTGTCAAAGCAAGCCCAAGAACAAGAGGAGAAAGAACAATTGAGTGCATTTGATAAAAGCTGATCACATGGCAAAGATCATTGAAGTCAACATGATCAAAGGCAACCCAAGAGCTAGGGATACGACACACTTGTTCTTTAGCACACATCTGCATTAACAAGGAAATGTTCATCACTTATCGCAAGAGCCCACTAGATCACCAACTGACAAAGGGGAACTACTCAAAGTCAAGATTCGTTGGAAGCCGCATAGTGGTACTCAAGTTTACCTCTGGACGTGAAGTAACCCTCAAGAATATGAAGCATTGCGCTGATATGAGGAAGAACTTGATTTCGGGAACTTTAATGCTTGAAGCTGGTTTCAGAATCAAACTAATATCGGGAAAAATGATTCTGTCAAAATTTGGGGTGTATGTGGCAAAGGCTACAAAAGGACAAAATTGTCAAGATGTACATTCACGCAGTCATTCGTTATAGAATAGATGTTTCTGCTACTGCTTTTATTTATGCTTCCTCTAATGCTCATAATAATTATGTTGTTGCTGATAGTGCTATTGTTGCTTGTACTTCTTTTCATGTAGTTTCTGACGTTTCAACGAATGAGAATAACTCAGTTGCTTATTTTGTTGTCTCTTTTAATATTTTTCACAAACGTTTAGATCATGTCAATAATAAGTCTTTTCAAAGACTAATGAACTTGAACCTAATACCAAAAAGCAAAACAAGCAAAGAAAAATGTGAAGCGTGCTCACAAGCAAAACTTATTAAAAAACCATCACCCCAAATTTAAAGAAAAACTGAACCTTTAGGGTTAATTCACAGAGTCTTGTGTAATTTAAAATTCATGCCAACTAGAGGAGGCAAAAAGTATTTTGTAACTTTCATTGGTGATCACTTAAAATATTGTTATGTATATTTATTACATAGCAAAGATCAAGTCTCAGAAAAATTCAAGGAATACAAATGAGAAGTTGAAAATCAACTTATCAACACTATAAATAGTTCGGAATGAGAGAGGAGACGAATATAATAGACCTTTTCATGCATTTTGCAAACAAAATGACATTATTTATCGAACAACAGGTCAATATTCATTGGAATCTAATGGAATTGCTAAAACAAATAAATAAACTTTGAAAGAGATGATGAATGAAATATTGTTGGCATCTAGGTTACCCGTGAACATGGGGGAGGGGGTGGAGCACTGTTTACTACAAATTACATCCTCAAAAAAATTCCGTAAAAGACCACTGGAAAGACGTCTTATGAGCTTTGGAAAGGTTTGTCACCATCATATACATATCTCAAAATGTGGGGGTACGTGCTTAGCAAAAGTGGTAGTACCACCCCCTAAAATGGTCACAATCGGAGCAAAAACTATTAATTTTGTGACCGAAAACTATTGATTGTATATTTGTCAGATATGTCTATCACAGATCTGCCTATAGGTGTCTGATTTATAAATCAGAGATACGTTATATCCATGTCAACCCGATAATAAAGTCAAAAAATACATTGTTCTTTGAACACGTGTTTCCATAAAAGGATAAAAAAATCCAAAGAGAACTCATGAAAAAAGAGATAACACAAGTCATGAGCCTAGTACTTCTGGAACTACTCTGTTTGACTTAGAAAATCAACAAGATCAACCTAGCCAGAGAAAAATAGTTCGTAAGGAAAAATCTTACGGTTATGATTTCTTGATATTTTTTCTTATAGAAAGTGAACCTAGAACTTTCATAGAAGCCATGTCTAAACGAAATACTTCCTTTTGAAACTAAGTTGTTAACAATGAGTGAACTCTATTATGCAGAATCATACTTATGGGTTAATCGATCTTCCTGAAGGGTTCAAGGCATTAGGATGCAAATGGATTTTTAAAATAAATTTAAAAACTGATGGCTCAATAGAAAACAATAAGACAAGACTCATGGTACAATTATGNGTTTGAAGACGTACCTTCTTGACTTGGTCAGCACCTTTGTAAGATGTTTGAAGCTTCTCCCATGCTTCTTTAGCCAACTTTGCTTCAGCGACCTTCTCGAACATGTCTTCATCTAATCCTTGATGGATTAGACAGAGAGCCTTCTTGTCTTTCTTTCTTGAAACTTCAGTCTCCGGTTCAACGATGCCTTTCTCGACTATCTCCCACGCATCATGTGCTCCTAAGATAGCCTTCATTCTTAGACTCCAATTGTCATAGTTGCTCTTTGTGAGCATCGGGACTTGGAAAAGAATACCGCCACTTGCCATCTTTAAGAAATCTTCTAGCTTTGATACCACTTTGTTGGAAGGAAATTATTTTAGAGATTATGGAGAAAGTGTTTAAGAAAACTTGGAAGATGAGAGAAAAACTTTATGAAGAAGAAAGTTATTTATTACTTTGATTTTTTTTTATCTTAGAAACTTGGTTACAAATGAGAGGAGATGGAGGTATTTATAGCCTCCAAGGTACAAAATATCTATAATATTTTATTCAAAATCTAGATAGTTTTACTATAATATCTAAATTATTTTATTATAGTTATCTAGATATTTTTATCATAATATCTAGATTTTTATTCTATGGAATTCTCTAGAATATGGATCAAATTTGTGAAGCCCAATTAAGCTTGATATATGGATCAAATTTTATGTAACCCAATTTAATTAAACTTGATCCAAAATCAAGTTTATATTTTCAACAGATAGTACCCGGAGACACCGCCACTAAGCCAATGCTTGGATTCAGTATCAAGGAGGGAAGATGACAATGTCTCCTCAATATTTTGTGTAGCCTATGAATAATATTTTTATATGGATGATGAGCATTTTCTTGTTTGACTGGGAGGAACATAATTCACATTTGTTGAATTTGTTTTGTGATGAATGTAAATGGATTCAGAAGCTGGATCTGGTTTTGGTTTGAATCATACGAACAAAGACCAGTTTCTAAAGAAAAAAAATTGAATGGAAGAATAATGTATGTAAACTACTGAATTATATGATGATATTTTAAGTCTTTTAACATTTGATTGGTGTTGTTAATATGAGTTAGTGGGAAGAATAAATAAGAGCACCATATTTAAAGCTATTGCTGAAGGAAGTAGATGCTAAGTGTTAATGGCAAGCATGAGATTATTTCAAGTCTCAAGTAAGTTTCAGTAGACAAAAGAAAGTATGAATGCTTGAGTTATTAACAATTTGGTATTTGGATTTTCGAATTTGTATTTCTGTTCTCACTATCAGCTTGAAGTTTCCACATTTGCTTTGTTTGACTTGAAATACATGAGAGATAGTCAAATACAGAGAATTGTTAGTAGAAGCAAGTTCGTAGAAATTCTTTAATTAAAAAAGTTGGTAGAAATAATAAAGTCATGCAGTGATTAAGTCTTCTCTCATGCAAAAAGCAAAAAGCAAAAGGCAACAATTTTCCCAGTGAGTTAAAGTTATTGAGATTGGATTGTCGGCAAAATGATTCTCTTTCCTGTTTATAAACAACCATTATTAATGTCTAGTTGCAAGCAAAATTAAAACCTCATTTGTCTTGATGATGTGCAGGCTACAGAGTTCTCTGTTTCTGTTCCTAACAATCTTCTGCTTCTTGTTTAGTTTCAGTTCACTTAATTTGGTTCGAGCACAAAATCAAACAAGAACCATTACTGATCCCAACGAAGGTTTGTCTTTGACAACTTGAAATATATTAATTCCATCAGAATTGTATCCACATGTCATCTCTCTCTCAATACACTCTAAACTAGAATTCATAGTGTTGGATTTGATTATTATTTTTAACCGTTCATTTGGTTCTTAGATCTATATTGATATTTTGAATATTATTTTTACATTGATGTTCTACTGATCCAAAACTCGAAACAAAATCAACCCGAATTAGAAGAATCTAATCTGAACCAAATCCAACAAAACACTTCATAAGTCCTAAGCCTATAAATTTTAAAACAAACTGAACCCATACCCGATATGCAACCAACCAAGAACCCAATTTTAGAGTTTTTTTATTATTATATCTTTTAAAATTTTAAATTTTTATAAAAAAATACACGAACTCAAACTCGATCTATATCGTACCAAACTATATTCGAGAAATAAAATATCTGAATATGTCTTAAACCAAAATAACCAAAATATCGAATTAGATGAACCGAACTTGACAAAATACCAAAATCCAATTTAAACCCAAATCAGAATCAAATCAATAACCGAATTTGTAACTGAAATATTTTTTAAAATTAAATTTTAGTTTTTTAAAAAAAATTTCTTTTTTAAATAAAAATTTATAACAAAAACAGCTTATCCTATTTTTAAAGGGTTGTTATGAACCTTAAGTTAATTTTATCCAATAGTTTATAACACGGTCAAAATGAAAGTGTCACCTATTTTAATATATAAGATATATGTATATTGAAATTTTTTATATTGTGCTTCATTATATAAAATACAGAGTAAATTACCTAATTAACAATTCCACCTAAATAAAATTGCTACACGACATTTAAATCAAATACATTTTTCATTTAATCAAAACAATATTATTTGTAAAAACTATGAAATGTTACGAGTATATGTGGACCAGTAGTAATATTCTTACATATATTCTAGCATTGGAATTCGGGAGTAGATTTTAGAGTAGGGATAATCTCTGTCGATCTGATTATTTTCTTTTTCCAATTAGCAAAAAAGACAAAAAAAACTACAAAGTGTTTTTTAAGTGTTTATAAATTATTAATTACTTGGTAATTAGATTACACCTGGAAATAATTATTTATTGTTGTGGTCTTGAAATATAGCGCGGGCTTTGAACTCCATCTTTGCGGCTTGGAAGATCAAGGCGACGAGTGAATGGAACATCAGCGGCGAACTTTGCTCAGGTGTCGCAATTGACGGTACTGTCACCGCCATCACCGACGATGCCTACAACCCTCTCATCAAATGTGATTGTAGTTTCCTCAACTCCACAATATGTCGCATCACTGCTCTGTAAGCCTTTTTCCCCATTTTATGCACCCAAAGTGTTCGATGGATTCTCTCAGTGAGCGCTTCAGTCTCATTTTGCCTACTGTTGTTTTCACAGCAAGGTTACGGCCATGAATGTTGAAGGACATATACCTCAAGAGCTATGGACATTGAAGTACCTCACATTTCTGTATACAATCTCTACTTACCCATTTTATTTCTTCTTTATAACTCATACACACTGTTTTACTGACACTGATGAACCTCAAAGTCACATTCTTTCAGAAACCTATATCAGAATTTGCTAACTGGCTCCCTGTCCCCTGCAATTGGAAATCTTACTCGATTGCAATATATGTAAAAACCCTCTGACACATTCTTNTTTTTTTTTTTTTTTTTTTTTTTTTTTTTTTTTCTAATGTTCAATCAGCAATTCCTTGACCCTTTAGGATTTTTTGGATCAACTCTTTGTCTGGCCCTATTCCTAAGCAAATCGGTTTGCTTACAGATTTAAGACAGTTGTAAGCTCAGTTTGCTTCTTCATGTTTAACTACGAAAATGTCTTCACATTGCTTCTTGATGATTTCTTGTTTATATTCTTCTGCAGGAGTATTGGGTCAAACAATTTTTCTGGTTCTTTACCAGATGAGGTTGGGAATTGTACAAAACTAGAGCAACTGTGAGTGTTTCTGCAAATCTACTAGTGATATAATCTATATCTTTATTTCTTGTCAACTACATCAGTAGGAATACCTTAACCTCTGACCAACCCCAACAGTCCCATTCAAATAATTATTTTAGGGAATTACTCACATCTATTGCAGGTACATAGATAGTTCTGGACTTAGTGGCAGAATACCTTTATCATTTGCTAATCTTGTGCAGCTCAGATATGTGTAAGATAATATTTATATTTGTTGGATTTTAGTTGCATCTATCTTTTGTAATCTATTTTACTTCTTCATATCTTTGCTTTTGCCTTATGATGTTGTTTTTGTACCAGTTATATTACAGATCTAGAACTTACAGGTCCAATTCCAGACTTTATAGGATATTGGACTAATCTTTATAGCTTGTAAGAATGTCTCACCTTTACAGAGAATGGACTTGTTCCATTGTTCTTGTTTATGTATTTCTGTAATACTATCATTCGTGCTCGAAATTCATTGCTTATAATTTTAGGATTAATTAGTTGGTATGTGTTCTACTGCAGGAAAATTGTCGGAACTGGTTTGAGTGGTCCAATACCATCGTCATTTTCCAACTTAACTTCTTTGACAAAACTGTAATGGTTGCATCGTTTTCAGAATTATTGTCTCATACTATTTCTTGTTCCTTCCCTTTCTCACGTATTATATTTTTAATGTAGGAGGCTTAGTGATATATCCAATGGAGGCTCTTCTCTTGAATTTATTAAAAACATGAAATCTCTTCGTACATTGTAAGGCAGATTTGATTCAACCTTCACTCCAATTCATGATCAGATTATTTTGATGTTAAACTGTCTCTCCTTCCTTCGTGTATGTAAAATTTAACATTGATTATAATATATGTCACAGAGTATTAAGAAACAACAATCTCACTGGGACAATACCATCTAGTATTGGAGAATACTCAGATTTGGAACAAGTGTAAGTGTTTCTTCACTTGTAGTTATAATAATTATAGATAATTATTATAATGTCTCGATCATTGCTCAATAGGAGTGGTTTCAATCATTTACAATGTAACTCATGTCTGTTTTCCAGTGATTTAAGCTTCAACAAACTACACGGACCAATTCCGGATTCACTTTTCAATTCCGGACTTACTCACTTGTAAGATGAGATGTTTTATGTGCTTTTTTGGATGTTTATGTACAACTACGTGTACAATTGTTAAGTTGACATGTTGTCTTCATATTAGGTTTCTAGGAAACAACACGTTGACCGGTACCTTGCCCATTTCTAAGAATCTGACTTTAAAAAATATGTGAGTTACAAAATCAATTTTAATATGTTAGGTAGATTCTAATTATTGTTCTTTTATGCTTGTACAGAGATGTTTCGTACAATGATTTGTCTGGAAGTCTTCCTTCATGGGTTACTGAACAAGACTTGCAGCTGTAAGTAAACAAAATATTATATCTCATCTTGTTTCGTCTTAAAATCCAACATAAGTTTCGTTTGTCGGAAATATTTATTAGAAAATAGTAATCAAAACTGTTCGTTATTTTGTGCAGCAATGTTGTTGCTAACAATTTCACATTGGAAGATCTTGATGACAGGTTAGTTCTTAACTTTTTTCAGAAATATTACTATACTTCTTTCTTTTTTTCTTTTATTATTTTCCTGCACACATCTTAACACTTTTTTCTTTTTACTATAAGGTATTTACCAGGACTGAACTGCCTGCAGAAGAACTTCGCTTGCAATCGAGGCAAAGGAATCTGTAAGTGTGACACAGTGATATCCTCATGAGCAAACACATGAACAATGCTTGAATGTTCTCTTGGATTTTTTTTTTGTTTAAAGACTTTCTCTATCTACTGGTGTCTAGATTTTAATTTTTCAATCAACTGCGGAGGCCCAGCGATAACCTCTAGTAGCGGAACACTATTTGAGAAGGACTACGCTGATCTTGACCCAGCTTCGTTCTTTGTCAGAGACGATCAGAGATGGGCAGCCAGTAATGTAGGACTTTTTGAGGATGCTAGCGACAATATATACATAAATACTTCAAAATCAGAATTTAGCAACACTATGGACCCGGAGATTTTTCGATCAGCCCGACTTTCTGCATCTTCTCTTAGGTACCATGGGTTAGGGCTAGAAAACGGAGGCTACACTGTAATACTTCAGTTTGCTGAGATACAAATAAATGATTCTGGATTTAAGGATTGGAGAAGTTTAGGAAGACGACAATTTGACATTTTTGTCCAGGTTTACACTGCTTGATCGAGCTTTATACTTTACCATTTGATTTTTTGGTGTATCTCCAAATTTGGTTCTGATAAATTCTAATATTGAGCTGTTTTTTCAGGGAAGGCTTGTTGAAAAGGATTTTGATGTACGCAAAACAGCTGGTGACTCTTCTTTTCGTGTAGTTAAGAGAGAATATAAAACAAATGTATCAGAAAATCACCTCGAAGTTCATCTTTTCTGGGCTGGAAAAGGAACATGTTGTATTCCTGTCCAAGGGACTTATGGGCCATTAATATCAGCCATTAGTGCAAAACCAGGTACACATGGTGAAATCATTTTTTTCTTTACTTTCATTTTATTGTGATGCTACTTAGTGTCTAAATATTACATATTTGTGTTCAGATTTCACACCAACTGTGGGTAACAGGTCACCATCAGAGGGAAATTTGACACTAAAACAAAAAAAGAATTACAAGACTATTATTGTGGGTGTCATTATCGGTGTAGCACTTTTGATTGCGGCTGTAGTTATCTTCATCATCCGAAAAAGAAGAAAGCGGTACACAGATGATGAAGGTATATATGTTATAACTAGAACACAACCAAGCCATATGACTGAAGAATATTGTCATGTATAGAACTTCATTATTATCTCTGAAATTGGCTGATTTTAAAAACCAAATTTTTCTTGCAGAAATACTAAATATGGAAGTAAAACCTTACACTTTTACTTACTCTGAACTTAAAAGTGCAACTCAAGATTTTGATCCTTCAAACAAGCTTGGAGAGGGAGGATTTGGGTCTGTTTATAAGGTAAGTTCTTTACCAAAACAAACGAAATATTCGTACTCTCTTGAGATACTAGGGAACAAGAGAATATGTAATACCTATTGATATATTTTGTTCCAATTACCATATTCAACAGGGAAACCTTAACGATGGAAGAGAGGTTGCAGTGAAGCAACTTTCTTCTGGATCCCGACAAGGGAAGAAACAATTTGTTGCGGAAATTGTATCAATTTCTTCAGTTTTACATCGCAACCTAGTAAAACTCTACGGGTGCTGCTATGAAGGAGATCATCGTTTGCTGGTATATGAGTTTCTTCCAAATGGAAGTCTTGATCAGGCATTATTTGGTAATGAACATAAACACAACTTATCTATATCTGGTTTTACTAACCTGAAGTATTCATCATGGTCTTCGTTTGAATGATGCAGGGAATAAAATTTTTTATCTTGATTGGTCAACTCGTTATCAAATATGTCTGGGAGTAGCTAGAGGTTTATTTTATCTCCATGAAGAGGCAAGTGTTCGCATAGTACATAGGGATGTGAAGGCCAGCAACATTTTACTTGACTCTGAATTGGTCCCAAAAGTATCTGATTTTGGACTTGCCAAACTATATGATGACAAAAAAACTCATATAAGTACCCGAGTGGCAGGGACGGTGTAAGTAATCCCCCAAACCCTGACCTTTGATTTGCAATTCACAACTATGGATGAATAACATATACATGTTATTTGTATGAATGTAGTGGATATCTTGCACCAGAGTATGCCATGCGTGGACATCTAACAGAGAAAGCGGATGTGTATGCCTTTGGAGTTGTGGCTCTTGAGTTAGTGAGTGGAAGGAAAAACTCTGATGAGAAGTTGGAGATGGAAAAAAGATATCTTCTTGAATGGGTACGTCCTTACTTATCCATATTTAGGGGAATTTGGAGACAGTCATATATGGAAAAGGCCAATAATTTTTGTGTATCTCTTGTATACAGGCATGGAATCTACGCGAGAAAAACCGTGATGTTGAACTAATTGATGATAAGCTAAGTGAATACAACATGGAAGAAGTGAAACGTATGATTGGCATTGCTCTGTTGTGCACTCAGACATCTCATGCGTTGAGACCACCAATGTCACGAGTGGTGGCCATGCTATTAGGAGATATTGAGGTCAATGATGCCACGTCAAAGCCAGGCGACCCAATTGACTATACATTTGATGACAGCTCAAGCTCATCCTCTTTCAGCAACTTTCTAACAAATGGCACAAGCTTCTCCACGAGCTTTGTGAAGCCTTCCCCTGAAATATTACTCGGAGACACCAGCACTAAGCCAATGCTTGGATTCAATATCAAGGAGGGAAGATGAAAATATCTCCTCTATAATTTCTGTAGCCTATCATAATGTTCGTTGTTCTAGAATGCTTGGATTCAACTAGGCTTACGTATTTACATAATCAAAGAGAAATCACGTGGTCCCGTGCAACAATTTTGCCTCACAGTTAAGACTTGAGAGTGATTATGGCTCGCTTGTAGGAATCTCTTTATAAACAACCATTGTCTTGAGTCTCTTTAATTGATTTTCTGGATACACAATTGCAGAGTCTGTTGATTACAATTCTTATAACTCAACCATTTACAATCACAGATTGACATGTATTCATCTCTATTTATGCTTACAGATTGTAGAAGGAGAGACTGAATCTGAAGTGGGCTTCACAGAATTGAGTTGTTGTATTTGATGCAGAGAGGCCCAAATTCACTTCTTCATTGGTTCGTTGACTGGACTAATAAGTGGCATACATGCACTGTCTCTATCAAGATATTGAGTTTATAACGTCACATGACGTCTAAGAAAAGTCAAAAAGAATAGTAAATATGTAACTTTGTCCTTTTAGACAGTTTGTTAGATTACTTGAATTACACGGCATGAGTCTAGAAGGCAACTTTAGTGAAGTCTGTCAGTATTTTCTTTGTCTGTGACCCAGTTTTCCTGCAATGAACGATTGTTTTTTTGTTTTTGTTTTAAGTCTCAACTCGAGGATAGACGACTTGAAACTTGAAAATTTTGTTATAGTCAATACAGAGAATAACTGGTATGAAAGGCAACTTGCTAGCTAGTAAATCAACGACATTGACGTTTGTGGTATATTTTGATTATTCTCAAACGTAAAAGAAGGGGTAACTTACTGGCTGATGTAATGGATTTAATGTCCATGAGACTTATAAATTCGGAAGTGAAACTCACCTTACACAATTACAATTGTTAACAACAAATTTAGGCTACTTCTTTTGGTCATGACTATGACGAGATCAAGACTGTCTCTGACTCTTTCCCTCGCATTTTGGTTTTTGTTCATGTCTTGTTTATTTCATGTGGTTCGACCACAGAACTTAAGCAGAAGAGCCACTACTGATCCTGACGAAGGTGATGATGATGATGATGATGATGATGATTGAAAACTTGTCTTTTTTTGTTGTTGTTGCTAACAATTCTTTATGTTGATGATTCAGCTCGTGCGTTGAACAACATTTTTAGAAAGTGGAATATAACAGCGACAAAGGATTGGAACATAAGTGGCCAACTATGCAGTGGTGTTGCCATACAAGACAGCGTCGTCATCGATACCATATCATATAATCCTCTCATCAAATGTGACTGTAGTTTTAACGATTCCACTATCTGTCGTATCATAGCTCTGTATAAACCTCTCTCTTTCTCTATAATTTCCTTTACCTGATACATTGCCTCACTCACAATGGAAATCTATTCATTCGTGTGTCACACAGGAAGGCTCGTGCTATGAATATTGCAGGACCAATTCCTGTTGACCTCTGGACTCTTGTTTACATCTCAAATCTGTAAACTTTCCAACTTTACTTCTTCACTTAACAACAAGGCATGAACTAATCTTGTTTCATTGACAGGAATCTTAATCAGAATCTCTTGACTGGTTCATTGCCTCCTGGCATTGGAAATTTGACTGCAATGCAGTGGATGTAATGCACTCAATTCTTTGATATTCACAGGCAAACTTGCAATGTATGCAGATGTGACTCTTTGTTCTTCTTTCTTATTGCTCAGGACTTTTGGTGCTAATGCATTATCTGGACCACTTCCCAAAGAACTCGGACTGCTTACTGACTTAAGATCATTGTACGGTTTCAAGGATTTTGATCACATTTTCATCTGGTTCATTAGTTTTGGCAGATTGATTCTAACAAACTCTGCATTTTTGAACTCAGTGCAATTGATTCAAATAATTTCTCCGGTTCACTACCACCTGAGGTTGGCAATTGCACTAGGCTAATGAAAATGTAAGTGTCTGCAAAATAGTGGTGAATTTTAGTATCGCTTGCTTCAATACTCCATCACAATCTCACATCTCATGAATGTCTTTCAAATAGACTAAAGTGCTTCTGAGATGACAGGTACATTGGAAGTTCAGGAGTTAGTGGTGAAATGCCTTCATCATTTGCTAATTTTGTGGACTTGGAAGAAGTGTAAGATTTATAGTATCTTGTTAAATTATCTGTCTGCTTAATTGGAAACATAAACATACTCATAATTGACTTCTTTCTTCATGTCGTTTCAGTTGGATTAATGATGTCCAACTTACAGGTCCAATACCAGACTTTATAGGAAACTGGACCAAACTTACTACTCTGTATGTTACAACTCTTCAAGTATTCAGTCTTATTTCTGTGTGTTTAAACTATCTTATCTATGTTGACCCAAGCTTAACTTTACTGCAGGAGAATTCTGGGGACTAATTGGAGTGGTCCAATTCCATCTACATTTGCTAATCTAGTTTCATTGACAGATTTGTAAGTTCTCTTTTCTCCTTCAGTTCTTCTATATTCTGATGCTGACTCAAATCCAAAAACGCAGGATACTAAGTGATATCTCTAACAGCAACTCTACTCTACAATTTATCCGAGACATGAAATCTCTAAGTGCCCTGTAAGAAACTCTGATCCCCTTTAGCTCTTCTCTTTAATCTGTATTTGACAAAGTTTTAAAATACTATGCAGAGTATTAAGGAACAATAATCTCACAGGCACAATACCTTCTAATATGGGAGATTACTTGCTGCTACAATAACTGTAAGTATGAAAGACAAGATTACGATAAACAGAGATGATATACTTTCTAAAGTAAACCTTCTTATTTGTTCTTCAGTGATTTGAGTTTCAACAACCTAAGTGGGCAAATTCCAGCTTCACTTTTTAACTCAAGCAAGCTTGTTCACTTGTAAGAATATACATATATCCAATCACATGCTCTTATTACTAATTTACAGACAGGCTGAGTATAATTATTGTTACCTTCAATCAGGATTCTTGGAGATAACAAGTTGACTGGTTCATACTCAAAAGAGTACCTCTCTTATGACTCTGTGAGTAACAAAGTTAACTTTTGTCTCACTGAGTGCCATCTATTAGAAACATGTCAATATAATTCAAAGTGCTTTGTGTGCAGAGATGTGTCACATAATGACTTATCAGGAAATCTTCCTTCTTGGGTTCACCTACCAAACTTGAGACTGTGAGTTTAAGAATCTTTTGTCAAATATGTAGTTCTATTGCATGACTACATAATATGTAGTTCTGCTGAAACCAAAATTTGTACTTATGCAGGAACCTGATTGCCAACTACTTTACAGTGGGAGGTTCTAACAAAAGGTGACTAGTTGTGTTCTTAGTGTCAAAATTCTATGTTATGTCTATTTCACAAGCATACAACTTTGTGTTTTTGTCAAAAGGCTTTTCCCTGGACTAACCTGCCTCCAGAAGGATTTCCGCTGCAATCGAGGAAAAGGAGTATGTAAGTGCATCTATCTAACATATCTTTTGAAACTTATTTCAGTTTTAGCATTGAAAATGTTAGGATCACATATGTCAGACGAAACATTGGTAAAGATGTGTCTATTTTCATGGGTTTCCAGATTTCAACTTCTCAGTCAACTGTGGAGGCGAAGATATCAGGTCCAGTAGTGGAGCTTTGTATGAAGAGGACAATGAGGCAATTGGACCAGCTACATTTTTTGTAAGTAAAACAAAGA
>OVBA01001117.1:4550-48821 GCA_900406435.1 Lepidium aucheri | reverse complement strand
AAGATATATAATGTCTTTTATATATAAAAAATATTATTATTTTTTAATAATCAATAANGATTGTATATAAAATTTATAAGATATATAATGTCTTTTATATATAAAAAATATTATTATTTTTTAATAATCAATAATTACAATCAAAAATAATATTTTTAAAAAAAAATTATTACTTACGTATAAGATAGATATTTTTAAATCGTCTTTCAAGTAATTCAGGATAATCAACTAATTTTAATTTGAACACATAATCTGGTAGAGGATCTGTTGGCAGTAGTTGTGTACATGAAAGAGAACTTGAAGTTATGAGTATAAGTACGTAAGCTCGAGTTGTAGGAGAAACTTGTAGGTTTGTAATGATTTTAGTACTTCATGGTTCGATAAATTTTTTGAATTTAGAAACCAATTCATTCTTTTTTACATTAGAGCGAATTTTATCACCCTAAAATATTTTTTTTGATGAAAAAAACATATATCATAGAGTTTTTTTTTGGACTGGTCTCATCTTGTGGGCCCCAGATCTCATATGACCTATTTTGTTTCTACTATACCGTTCTAGAGATATTTTGTTCTCACCCTAAAATATATATCACAACTAATTAGAAAATATTTTAAATTATTATAAAGGTATTCACATAAATAAATTATTAATAATGTACCTTATAATCATAAAAAACCATATCAATCGTTTGAACATGTACTTAAGTGTATATTTTCTAGAGTTTTAGAATTTTAACTTTAATCCTCCAGGTTTATTTGTTGGGTTTCAACGAAAAAAATTCAGAGAAATATACGATGGAGAAAAAGAAAAATCTCGAGAAAAAAAAAAGAGTACAAAAAATCTTTGGTGTTATTAAATTTGTCTCGAGACATTTTTTATATAGACTTTGATTAAAAAAATTGTTCTATTAAAATTAGGAATCATTTGTTTGCTTTCCCCTAATTATAAGGTATTTGGATTTGAATTAGGAATATTTCATTAAAATACTTTTTCGGTTGTTTTCTATTGTGTTGAATAATAATATTTAAATTAAGGTTCTTATGAAAATACAAACAAAATTATTTGTTAAAACAAACAAACTCATCTTAAAGTTCGTATCAAAATCCAAACAAAAGAACTGTTTTTAAACCAACAAAAATCAAATCTTAATTGGTTAAAGATTTTTTCCTAAACCCATTGAAAATCAAATTTTATTTGGTTCAAGATTTCATTTTAAACCAACAAAAATAAAAATTATTTGGTTAAGGTTTCCTTTTTTAACAAACAAAATTCAAATCTTAATTGGTATAAAATTCTTTTTTAAATTAACAAAAATCAAATCTTAATTGGTTAAAGTTTCCTTTTATTGAATGTTTTTATTAAAATCCATTAAAAACAAATAATTAGTTTTTAAGTATAATCTTATATAAACAAAAAGATAAATTAATTAGTTTAAACAAATTAACCAATCAAAACAAATTTAGGGATATTAAATCTAATTATTGAATTAAATATAACATATTTTTTAATTACTGAATTAATTTTATTATTCTAATTTAACAAACAAAATCTGTTTAATTAAGGATTTTATCATAATCTTAACTAACTTATTTGTTAAAATAACTATAACTAACGAAATCAAATTAAGGTTCAAAAATACAACCAATCAAATAAAGGTTCAAAAAAGTAACCAAATCATAAACAAAATCTCTATTAACAAAATTAAAAAAAATTATTGCTACAAAGAAATAAAATAAGAGCAAATCATGTGATAAATTATCTAAACAAATGTTACTCACATAAATTAATTAGTTAAAATAAATCAAAAAATCAAAAAAATCTAAAATTTAATATCTCTATTCTTTTATTACGGAAAATCTTATTGTTACGATTTTATTATAATAGAGATATAAATTAAAAATCTTTTTATATTTAAATCAAAACAAAATGGTAATATTATGTAGATAAGATATTATTAAGAATTATTTAAATAATATTATCAAATATCATCAAGATGTAATTTTTTTAATTTATTATAAAATATATGAATCTGTTAACGTTACAATTTTATTATATATAGATATTTAGATAAGGAATATCTCAATACAATTTTTGTTGTTTTTTATTGTGTTGACCTATAATATTTAAAATAAGTTTTTTTATTAAAATCCAAAAAACTTATTTGTTAAAACAAACAAAATCGTATTAAGGTTCTTATCAAAATCTCAACAAAAGATTTATTTAAAAAAAACAATGAAAATCAAATCTTAATTGGTTAAAAAAAATTTCAAAACCAGCAAAAATCAAATTTTAATTGGTCTTTCTAAACCAACAGAAATCAAATCTTAACTGGTTAAAATTTTATTTTTAACAAACAAAATTCAAATCTTAACTGGTTAGAGATTTTTTTTAAACCAAGGAAAATCAAATCTTAAATGGTTAAATATATGTTATGGTAATTGTGATATTCAAATGTTAATTTCGAATCGTTTGAGAATTATGATAATTGTCCTAGGTGGGTCGGGTCTTAAATAGATATTATTTATTAGTTTTCCTATTAGAATTAGGAAGATTGTTTTTAATAAATATTGATTAGGATAATAATATAATTATGATAATCTTGTAGAATAAGGATAAAATTATGATAATCTCGTAGGCAAGATAATTATAATTAATTAATTAATAATATTTAATCTAGATAATAATACTTAATTAATTAGTTATAGAATCTTATCAGAATATAATTGTGTGACAAATATTATGTGATAATATTTCCTAGTAACAATACATCTTAATTCAAAACAGACAATATAACACGGTATTTAAGTTAATGCTATGCTTTTATTATATAAGAGATATTTGAAAGCAAGAAATGACAAGGTTTTTGCAAAATGGATAAAAATCCAAGGGAAATTCTCGAGACTACTGAAATAAAAGTAACGGGTAGTTTCAAGTACGGACAAAAAGGATATACAAGTTCCCTGTAGAGAATTCTAGGTTCAGTCAGAGAAAATTTGGGAGGAAGTGGCCAAGCCAGGGATAGGAGACTAAAGATTTACATAATGCCGTTTTTTTTACGGTTCCTGGAAGAACTTAGAATATTTTTCAGAGACTAGTTGGTAATGTTTTTCACATTCATTTGGACATGCTAATATGGAGAAAAAAGGTATATTCCAATGTTTATTATCTTTGCATACTGAGTTTGAAGCGGTCATTTGGGCCATGGAATCCCTTATGACTTTACAGATTACAGAAGTCCAATATGCCACTGATTGTTAGGAGATCCTGAAGATGATGTCTAATCCTGAAGAATGACCAGCTTTCTCGTAGTATTTGGACGAGTATGACAGACTTAGAAGACTTTTCCCCAGATTTTTTTCCATCCAATCCTTAGAGCTTTCAACGGAAAGAAGGATTGGCTGACCTATAATGTTCGTTGTTTATTAAAAATTTATTCATTTGTAAACAATTTGCCCTCTTATTGGATTTCAAAATTTAATATAATATATATATACATATAAAATATCTTATAATTTAAAATACAAAATAATTTCAAAAGCTTTATTTCGTGCTCTAGCGCAGTTTGAACCTACTATCATAATAATAATTAAAAAAATTTAATTCGTACACTTAAGTTTTTTTTCAATTAAAACTATTTTGATATTTTACCTTTATAAAAAAAATTGTAACAAGTAATCATTGGATCGAGAATTGTCCAATCCATAGCTTATGTTTTTTAATTAGAATTAGGTGGGATCTGAATTTACCACTTAATGTCTAATTAAATCAAGGACCAGCCAACTGAGCCACCTGATTTTGGCTGTTTATAATTCTTATATGTTGAAATAGTATTGTCAAAATTTATATGAACATATAAGAGTCATAGATTATTTCAATATATCATTTTTTTCTTTAATCTGCCTCTGGATATAGTGCAAGTGCAATTAACAACAAAAGAAAAAGGAAAAATTAGAGCAGCTAGTCAAAGTAAACAGTATTGGAATGAATATTTGGTACTCTTTCGGTTTGGTAGAAAGAAACTGTTAAACCAGATTTAAGCACGCTTTATAAACTTGAAGAAGAGGCCATAAAAAAATCACCGGAGACTTTGATGAAGTGTTGTCAAAGCCAAGAACAAAAAGACCTCTGCTCTGCTTTAGATCCCGACAATAGTTTTGTAAACTAATCAGACTAGGCTTGTGTCTGCATGGATGCTGGATTCTAAGGTCAGTTTCTAGTATGATTTTTGCCTTATCTTGAATCAGATATTCATGTCTCTTCGGCCTCTAGATTATTATGTTTACCACATAAATCCGATTAAATCATGAACTTAAGAGACAAAATTTTTAGAGTCGTCGCCATTGAGACCAACTTGCGTTCTTATCAGATCCCAAAAGTCAACTAATACTTTTGCTTGGTCATGCGTCTCTCAAAACAACTTCTCACTGACTGATTAGACGCTAACTCTGTTTTGACCCAATTAAAAGAAAACATAGTGTGGCTAAATCTGATTTTTAATTAAAAGAGCTACTACAACCTATACTAAAATAATTAAATTTTTAATATTGAAAAGTCCACCAATATATCATTCATACAATAATCACATATTCAAATTTCATAAACTGTGTGACCAAAAAAAAAAAAACCAAATTTCATAAATTAATAACAAGTTGATAAACAAGGTGTACTTTTCAACTAAATATTCTGAATTATTTTATACGCAGTAGCCTGCTTATACTTTTGAACACGCCTCCAACATAGAAGTTTTTGTCCTCCTGTAAGTATCAATTTGTTCTGGTTTATGTTCTTCATCTAAAATTTTTGTTGGGTTATATAAATATATTTTCCATTTCTATAAACATTTGTTGTCTTGGAGATCAACCTGGCAAAACGTGAAGCTCGGACAAACCAAAAATGCGATTCAACGTTGTGTTCTTGAGTTATCTGCTTCTACTTCCCGTTACTTTTGCTAGCAACGTGGAACGAGCCACCATGAATATAGATGGTACACGTCGAATCGCAGAGATCGATGAGAACTTTGTCTGCGCAACGCTTGATTGGTGGCCACCTGAAAAATGCAACTATAATCAGTGTCCTTGGGGTTACTCCTCTCTCATCAATTTGGTATCTAAACAAAACTAATAGCTTTTGACCCTTAAATCACTTCACTTTTCAGGCTAAAACATGTTTTTAATCTCTTAAATGATTTCAGAATTTAGCTTCTCCTCTTCTTGCTAAAGCTATTCAAGGTTTGTAGCCTCAATCACAAACGGATTGATTCGATTCTCACACTGACTTTCTTTTTGCTGAAATATTTGGATTGTTGTTAAGCTTTTAGGACGTTGAGAATAAGAATAGGTGGTTCTTTGCAAGATCAAGTGATCTATGATGTAGGAGACTTGAAGAATCCTTGCACTCAATTCAAGAAGACTGACGATGGATTGTTCGGATTTTCTAAAGGATGTTTGGATATGAAACGCTGGGACCAACTTAACCAGTTCTTTAAAGTAACCGGGTAAGTACACGATCTTTTTTAGTATGGTTCTATGTGGCATAATCCACAAAGATCTAACTCTAATTCTGCAGAGTAATTGTGACTTTCGGTTTGAATGCACTCTACGGGAGATATAAGCTCCGTGGAAATGCGTGGGGAGGGGATTGGGATCCTACCAACACTCAAGATTTCATGAACTACACAGTCTCAAAGGGTTATGCTATTGACTCGTGGGAATTTGGTATGTTGAACCAAACCTGTTTTCTTTGGCTTAGTTGTGGGGAATCATAAGTTTACAACTAAAAACTTGAATTGAATAGGAGTGGTTTGATTCATGTTCATTCGATCGAAATCCTCACATTAGCTTGTTGTTGACTAGGTAATGAGCTTAGTGGAAGCGGAATCGGTGCAAGCGTGAGTGTAGAGAATTACGGGAAAGACTTGATTGTATTGAAAGATGTAATCAAGAACGTCTACAATAATTCTCAGACCAAACCTTTGTTATTAGCTCCAGGAGGATTCTATGAAGAGGAATGGTACTCGGAGCTTCTTAGACTCTCCGGACCGGGTGTTCTTGATGCTATGACTCATCATATATACAATCTTGGTCCAGGTGAACTGAGTGTTGAGTCAATCTGAGACGTCCTCTCTTCGTAGCATTTCTAAACTATGTTAAATTGAATGTTGCAGGGAATGATCCTAAGCTAATGGATAAGATACTTAATCCAAGTTACTTGAGTGGAGGTTCGGATGTATTCAAGAATGTGAACCGAACAATTCAGGAACATGGACCTTGGGCTGCTGCGTGGGTTGGAGAAGCCGGTGGAGCCTTTAACAGCGGTGGCCGTCAGGTTTCCGAGACATTCGTTAACAGCTTCTGGTAAGACCAAATCATAATTAGCATTCAATGTTTGCTCGGTTCTATAATCAACAAAAACAAACTCTCTTCCTCCCTTAGGTATTTAGATCAACTCGGTATGTCGTCGAAGCATAACACTAAAGTATACTGCAGACAAGCTTTGGTTGGAGGTTTTTATGGTTTGCTCGAAAAGGAAACGTTTGTTCCCAATCCAGATTACTACAGGCGAGTTCATAAACTATAAACCGTAAGTTCTAAACCAACATAATTAATATAGACGAGTTGTAACATTCTATCTTTGTATATCTGACCAGTGCCCTTCTTTGGCATCGTTTGATGGGTAAAGGCGTGCTCGGCGTTCAGACATATGCTTCAAAGTATCTACGGACTTATGTTCATTGTTCCAAAGGAAAAGTAAGTGGCTATCTTTTATCCCTCTGTCGCTAATCATCCTCTAGTTTCGGGTTTGTAACTGCAGAATGTGTCATCTCAGGCGGGTATAACGATTCTTCTGATTAATCTGAGTAAGCATACAACGTTTACAGTCGGAGTCAGCAATGGCGTGAACGTGTTTTTGCAAGCAGAACCAATGAAGAGAAGATCTTTTTTGGAAACAATCAAAAGCAAGGTTTCTTGGGTCGGAAACAAAGCTTCCGACGGATATTTGAACAGGGAAGAGTATCACTTGAGTCCAAAAGACGGTGACTTGCAGAGCAAGGTAATGCTCTTGAATGATAACCCTTTGGTACCGACGATCACCGGAGACATTCCTAACCTTGAGCCGGTCCGGCGCGGCGTGAAATCTCCAATTTATGCCAATCCGTTGTCGATTGCATTCATTGTGTTGCCTACCTTCGATGCTCCTACATGTTCTTAAAAGAGGATGATTTTCGGTAGAAATCAAACATTGAAGAACATACTGTAATTTTTCTTGGCAATTGTATCTATTATCCATGTAACACTTAGTATTGTACATTGGTAAGTGGTTTGTTCCAGTGTGAAATAGCCCTTCTTTTACTTTCAATACTCTTTATCATTTGATGGAGAAATATAATCAGTGAATGTGTCTTAACTATACAAAATTCGAAGATAAGAAGTGGTGTTATCTAAGGTTTCTTGATTTGCAAAAATCATAAAGACAATACAGAAAAATGAAGAGGGCTAAAGTGGAACCATTTCTAGGTAGTTCTGAGACGTTTTCTCGAACTTTCTAGAGTCTTCTATCCGGTTAAACGGCAAAATCGGCATCAGAAACTTCTAGAACTTTGTGGGTACCAATTGGGTTCGCGCCTGTCTTGAACATGTTACCTTCAATGTACCTGCAAATTTGAAAAAGGTCTCCTTGTTGTCAGAGTGGAGATATTAATAAATAATTAAAAACCTTTAGCTTTACTGTAGCAGGCATCTCAAATTCATCCGGATGTTTAAATTTTTATACTTGATGAGTTCGTTGTTAGTCTGTGAGCAAAAGCTTTGTTGTACGGTTCAAGAAATTTGGTGAAAACTCACATTTCTTTGAGGAATGAGTGCTTGTAGAATGCATCTGGGATTCTCCCTGTAAATTGGTTGTGATCAAGATACCTGGTTTCATCAACATCATGATCCCATAAGCATGCACGTTTATTTAGATAGTAAAAATAATCAGACACAGCAATCTAAGACAAAGACTTACAGGTATGTTAGTTTAGGAATATGAGCAATGGCAAAAGGAATGTTTCCGATAAATTTGTTGTATGACAGATATCTGCAAAACCAATTAAACCGAGATCAGAGATTTCCCGATACCATGTATTGCAGATGACTTGGAGAATAAACTCTGAGTATTTGGCAGTGTAGATTGCTTACACGATCTCTAAGTTTGTCAAATTTGACAGCTGAGCAGGGATACCTCCACTCAAATAGTTATTATTCAAGTACCTAAAAAAAGAAATTGTAATAAGAGGAAATGTTGTATTTGATAGAATATGCCATACGGAAGAGAGAAGTGATGCTTACAAGTTGCGAAGAGCTGGAAAACTTCCATCAAAGCGGATGAGCTCCCGAATAGTTCCCACCAGATGATTGTTGCCAACATCTCTGAAAACAATGGGACACAGACCAAACCAGACTTCAGTAAAATCGATGAATAATGATGATATAAAAAGACCTAAACTGTAAGTAGAAGATGGGATTTGTGTTTACAGGTGGCGAAGGTTTTGCAGTGTCCCCAGTTCTGCAGGAATCCTACCAATGAGACGATTTTCTTGTAGATATAGATACCGAAGCTCGGGAAGAGCAGCCAGTTCCTTTGGAATTTCCCCCTTGAAGCTATTGAAGCTCAAGTACCTTAAACATAAAAAAGAAGAAAAAATTATGACTCATTTGAACACAAATAGGCGATCATCAGAAGCTAAAAAAGAAACACAAAGGTACTCACAAATGGGTTAGTCTCTTCAGCTCCCCAATCTCAGGGGGAATTACATCTTGTAGTTTATTCCACCTCAGGTTTCTAATGGTAAGAAGAGAGTAAATGGTTGGGTTACGTATATGGAAACATGCACATGATATAATGATTATACCAATAACAGAATCCCATATCATTTATAGTTCAAACTTGTGCTTCTGAAGAAGATTGGATACTATCCTGAATTTGGTCTCAGAACAATTAATTGAGACAAAGTGATAAAGACAGTTAATAAACAATAAATCTTTGTAAGAGCACAAGGGAACATACAATACTTTCAGTCGTTTTAGTCGCCCAATTTGTGGAGGGATTGGACCAGTCAACTTGTTGTTATGTAGATCCCTGAAGATCAAACAAACCGAAACCATTATCATTTAACCATCTCAGAACAGCAGAGCTCTAAAGAATTCTCAGAAATCTCCGTATTTTATTACAAACACGACTAGCTTGCAGTAAGATATTACAACGAGTTGTTACATAAATCTACCTAACGTCACTCGTTGACAAGATTTAGTAAATAACTTACAGTCTAGTCAAATCCAAAAGGTTTGTCACTGCAATTGGGAAAGGCCCGACAATTGAAACCGCATATACTTCTCTGCAAATCAGAAAAATCGAGTGAATGTTTGAGTAACACAAATCAGGTTCATACTGAAGAAAAACACATAAGTCAGTAGAAACTAGACTTACAATTCGGTGACAACCCTATAGTCTCCTTGTGTAGAACAGGTGACACCAGACCAAGGTGGAAGGTCTCCATCTCCACAAGGATCGTCACCAACCCATGAATACACCACTCTCCATCCCAAAGAGGCTTTGATCTCATTCAAAGCTTTCACTGTGCACAATATAAACACATGTTAATGTCGAGGAAAGCTTATCTTTTTAGCATGAGCTTAAAAGGTACGTTGTAACCAACATGCCAGATTTAGAACCAAATCATCAAGACTACAACATCTATAATCAGATCTAATTATTGTTCCCACATAATAATCTCCAAATTTTCAGCTCAGCTTAGAAAGAAAGAAAGAAAAAACACAACAATCCAACTTGCGAACTATAACATGAAAACTGATGAGAAAGAGAACGAATCTCGGAAAGTGGGCATCTTCCAAATCTATCAAAGAGCTAAGAAAATCAATCAATGGGAGTGGGGATCCATTAACGGCGATTAAACAAAATTTACCATCTCGCTTTAACGTCTTGGAGTGAGCAAGAGCAGAGAAGAAAGCCAAGATACAAATCAGAAGTAGCTTACAGCGAAAAGCCATGGATTTGCTTCACTACGAAAATTGAAAGTGAAAATCGGATCTAAGAGTTGAGCAAAATTAAATACGCAATTTTTGTGTTCTCTGCCTCCAGATGCATAAACCGGATACGTGTTTTCAAACCCGCATATCCACCGACGGGTCTGCTAAAGAACCGGATGTGGGATCTTCGATTCGTACCAGATTATTTGTTTCGTATTAACTGTGTCCGGTTTAGATTGTGTTAAGTTGCAAGATAAAATAACTTGCAATGAATCAAAACTCAACAGAGAAACTACACAAAATCACGTAATTGCTCACTACTAATTTACTTCAGGAATTATACTCTGAACATCGTAAAATGTTTAATTTATGTATCGTAACGATATCTTTCAGTTACAGATGAAATAAAACCGGTTAACTTAATTTTGTTTATCACAATCAGTTCACCAAACTTAACTTAAAAAACGAAGCCGAACGTCCCTTCGGGGACATCCGATAAAAAAAACCGAAGTCGAACAGAGTGGTCTAGCTTCTCAAAACTGAAGTTGAAAATAACACACACAAAGAGAAGATTAGATTAATGTTACCAAACCTACAGTTCCAATGTTTCATAGAGCCATAATCAAACACAATCCATAATATCTCTAAAAAGTATCACAAAAACACACCGAGAAATAGAGATAAAATATAACAAGAAGATCAGTTCTCAGAACTGCAAGATGTGTCACCACAAGATGAAGAAGATTCGCCGTTAAGCTTCTTCATCTCCTCGTACGCCCATTCAAGTCCGTGGCAGTAATGCACCGGCGGATTAAACCTCGTATCACTTATATCATCCGGCAAGAAGGCACCGTTCTCCACCAGAAACTTCACCGCTTCTCTCTTACGTTCTTTCGCAGCAGCGTGGAGAGGGGTCCAGCCACAGGATCCCCATGTTCTGGCATCAATATTGGCCCCACGTTCAAGAAGCAAATCCATAACTTCTATGTGACCTCCCTCTGCTGCTAGGTGAAGCGGAGTCACTCCTTTTGATTTGGGTCCCCATGCTAAAGCGTTCACATCCATTCCTTGGTCAAGAAGCTGTTTGACAGATTTCAGATCCCCTTTTCGGGCTTTTATGTGGAGTGGAGTCCAGCCTCTGTCATCGACATTTGATCTGGGGGATCGGCGTCTAAATGAGTTACGCCGGAGTGAGAATGCAACCGGCTGTTCTTGGAGCATTTTGGGTGTGAGCTTCAGCTAAACAATCACTAGCTTTGAAGAAAGTAGGATGGAGATTTGTGTAGGAGCAGAAGAATCGAATAAACACGACTTTCTCAAGAACTCAGCAGTCAGCAGGATTACTTATTCTGTGAGGGGACAGACTTACATGATTTTTGGTGTAACCACTACCCAAGAATGTCTAAAGAAGGTACTACTTCTGACTAGGGATATGCAATGAACACCAACGGAAGCAGGTTTATGTAATTCAGTTGAAACGAAGCAACTCAATTAACGAGAGGCAGCTGAGTGATTGGCAATGCAGTAAGGGAAAGAGGGATTCAAACCAGGGCCGAAGACACTAAGCTTTTGAAGAATCACAGTAATAGCCATAGACGGGGAAGAAAATATGAGCATCACTTTTAGATAATTATAAGCCTAATGATTGTGGAGAATCCGAACGGAGTACGACCACATTGAGACTGAGAAAACCCCCGAACTTCAGCCAAAAAAAACAGGTTGATGCGAACTATGATTTTACCAGATCTGCAAACAAAGGAAAGAGAAGAAATTCATATTAGTGAAACCAAAATGAACAAAACCAAAAAACAGCGAAGGCCCCCACAGGATGAAAACTGTAATTCTCTCTATGATATAACACAAATTCAGCCTCGCAAACAATTCACCTATGCAGAGTTGTCATATATAAATTGCGAATCCAATCACAGAAAATTTGGCCATAAAATCTCAGGTAAAGAGTACTCAATAAACAAGACTAATAAAATTAATATACAATACCCGCAGAAGATAAATCAACCAATTTAAGGTAATTAACGAGCAGAAATTGTAATGTCCATTACCGATCAAGCCATCCAAGGCTTACAATTCAACACAAATCATAGTAAACTCAAACAAAATTTTGGAGCTAAAAAGCATAAATAAAGCGATGAATCCGCGACGACAAAGACACAAATCAACTTTACACGCAAGAATGTAACCAAATACTGAATAAATGATCGGAGAAGATACCGTAAACCAGCGAGGAGAGAGATATAGAGAGATGGTGATACCAAACTCAGAAAATACAGATTTTCTTCTTCTCGCCGGAAGATCGGAGACTTAGCAGTAGGGGTTTTTTCGTCGAGATAGAATCGAATCGATTTTCCTAGAAGAAGAGAGGCGTGTAGAGATAAAAGTTGGTTTTATTTACTATATTTATTTTGTTGTCCAATTTATAAAGAAAGGCCTCCTTATTATCGGCCCAATGAATGGGCCCATTAAACTCAGAGGCCTTGTTTGCATCCATCGATTCTAGTAGGTTTGCCTTGGACGCATTATCGGAGAGAAGAACTTTCTACCGCCATCACCACCGTCGAGCAGACACCGCTATCAATCGCCATTGATTTCTGGATCTTCTTCTCCTACTAGGTGTGCGATTCTCTTCTCTTTCTGCTGTTTATTGGTTCAAAAGTGTTTCGTACGTTCTCTTATTATGGGTGAACGTTGAATTAGGAGCTTTTCTTTATATTCCTTGGTTTTTTTTTAACTAAATCGTGGGTCTGCGTTAGTTTCTGGGAAATTGAGTGCCATAAGTGTTTCTACTGGATTCTGTTAATTCTCTATGCAATAGTTCCGTTGAAGCAACCCGTATAGCCTTTGGTGCTTAGTTGTTATCATCGAATTGGTTAATTAAATTGAATAATCTGAGTTCACCAATGAATGTAATGAAAATTTATCTTTGTTACCCATAACTGCTGACTGCTGATTTGCGCAAGCTATATCCAGACTTTGAGGAGGCTCTTCCACACAAAGCCCATCGATCCTTCTAAGCACTAGGTCTATGCCACTCGGCTCTAAGCCAAGAACCCTACCAAAATCATATCCTCATTTCTAGTTTAGCTATTTAAGTTCATCGTTTTCTCTTTTGATCTGGTAGTTGGTGTTTTCGTTTTGTGTTATGTTCCACAAGTAGGACTATATATCGGTTTTAAAGCCGATCGTTTGTTGCATAGTTTAGTCGAAATGATGTATGTCTTCTTTTATCTATATTCAGTTTGAAGGAAAAAAAAAAAAAGAAACTGGACCTTGGTTTATCATCTGCGATCAAATACCTTTTCACTATTTATATATCTTCTTTCATAAGTCAAAGTATGTGCCTTTAGTTGGATGGGTCCTTCTCAATTCCTTCACTTCCGTTTCTGTATTCTTATTATACTAATTGTATCTAGCAGGATTTGTACAATAAAATCTTTGCAATGGTATCGAAAAGTCAAGTTGTTAGCCTCTGTCGTTCCCTGCTTCGAGCAGGACGTCAATACCCTGACTACAACATTAGGGAGTACACAAAGCGAAGGACCTTGGCTGGTTTCCGAATGAACAAGAATATCACTGATGAATCGAAGGCGAATGAGGCTTATGCTGAAGGTAAGGCACAGCTGGAGGTTGTAGAGAGAGTGCTCAAGGTTTACTCGGCATACCCTCCTAAGACCAAGAACATCATGGAAATCAAACTTAAGTAGATGTATGTTTGTCATAACAATATCCTTGAAAGCTATTTGCAATTATTTTTTCGTTATGTTGGCACTACTTTCTATTGATTGATTAGTGAGGTTTTATTTGCCAGAGACTAGGTAAAAGATTATGATTGGTGAACGAGTGATGTTTATATGGGATTATTCATTCCTCTACTCTGTCTGAAAAATTCCTTTGAGCACTTCTCATGTAGTCTTTTGTTATATTGCTTCAGACGTTATATCAAGTGAAGAAGAGGAGTTTATGAGAGAAAACTCTTAGATTAGAGCGTAGATAGACTAAAGGAAATGAAGAGTTCTTGGCTCTAGATTTTTCTTAATAATCTCACACGATTATGTCCATCTGTGCCACTGTTACTGTTATTTGATAAATCTGGAATTTAAACACATAATGTGTATGTATTTGTCAAAATTTCAGGAGAAATTTGTATGATACAGAGCAAATCTGTTGTGTTTACAACAACAACAAAATTGGGTTTTTTTGGTTTTTTTTTTGTAATAAAGTCAAATACAATTACAAACTGAAATGTATATAACATGATAGGAATGTTTTGAGTTCTAATCAGCAAAAGCATAGAGAAGAATTAAACGAGGAGTGTAATGAAAACATGTAACCCTCTGTTCATCTACTACTTTCCCAGCAAACGGCGGCCACGCTGGTTTGATTGTTGCACTCTGAAGTTGAGTTCGTCAACATCATCATGAAGATGATCAAGTCCTTTGTTTTGCTTTTCTATTTCGCTTCCCATGTCAACTGCCATGTTCTTTAGCTCGCCTAATAGATCACTCAGATCTGCAAGCCCATCGTCTTGCTTAGCTTTTTCCATCTGTAGTAAACGACAGTACATTAGTTTCTTATCCAACAAATATCAAAGGAACTGCCTCCCATAAATTTTTGTAGGATTACAGGCAAAAGGACAATTCTCCGCATTTGTATTACATGACCCCAGATAGAGAGTCCATGCAACACTCATCTCAGATGTGTGAGTATAGTATAATAACTTTCTGAAGGAAAGAGGAAGAAAAGGAAGAGAAGTCCTAACCTCTACTCTCTGATAGGCATCAGCTGATTCAGGGAGAGGTTCTCGAGTTCTTGACTGTGCTTTGGGTGCTGGGTTCAGTCCCAGCTTTTCTCTGTTCTCTAAGTGGTTTATTCTTCTTGTTGGTGAGTCACCTACACCGTATTACAAAATGGAAAACTTGCAATAAGGTAAAAGTTAAATAGCTGCAATAAGAAGTGAGAAACTAATGACCAAGAAAGCAAACCTCTGGTTATGATGGGACCATTTATAGGACGAGTCTTCTTTGGCTTCCAAGTCTTTGAAAACATGCCCCCAAGGCTTCCAAGAAGCTTCTCACCCTGAAAACCAAAAAGCCAAATAATTCAGCATCTCTATCAACAAACCGAATGTCTCCCTTCCATTTAATCTCACACCAACAACCAACTAATTGATATCCTGAGTTATGCGCAGAAAAGACCGAATTTGCAATAATAATCAAAGAAAAACAAAGAATAAAAACTCACTCGACTAAGATCATGATCGATTTCAACAGCTTTATGGTGTGTCCTTGTGATTTGCTCGCCCTGGTCATGCAACATGACCAAAGTTCTGGTAGCATCAGACCTTATATCTTCTGCTACCTTCAGACAACCCTGTACAGATTTCGTCGTCTCTTCAGCCTTGTACACAGCATAACCCTCAAGCTCCTGAACAGACTGGTTTTCAATACCTCCAGAATCTCGGAAATTGTTCTTGTAATGGTGTTTTGAGTTGGAAGGCACTGTCTTTTTAGTTGAACTATATCCTTGCTCGAACCCCTCTCCATCAAAGGGGTTTGTCATATCAGCTAAAGAAGGTTCAGAGGTAGTCCTCTTTGAGGGATTAAGGGTATGTTTGTTGTCTAATTCATCATCCGAATCAAACGGATTTGGCTTGGAAGACTTGTTGAATGCAAGATCGACAGAGTTATGCTTAGGAAGCTTCGCCGGTGATTTCCTCAAACCAAACATTTTGACTAAGAATATTATCTCACAGAAGTTGCTGTTTCAGACAAACAAACACAAGAACTCGTGGAACTTGGATTGCTAAGTAATAAACCTTCCTGCAAAAAGCAAACAAGAATGAGAATTAATACTGGGATCTAACTTCTAAGCTAAGAGGATAAAGTAAAATAAAAAGTAAGAATTAAAAGTGGTTTTAGGAAACTAAGACTTCAAAGTTCATCAAATCCTAAAGTAAAGAAAGAGGAGAAAAGCAACAACTAAAATTCGTAAAACACAATGATTTAACTTCGTTTAAGAACAGCTTGCACAACAATAAATCAAGTATAAGCGTAATTAAGGAAGAAAAAAAAGATACGACTGTAAGAAATCGAGCATCAATACAAACCAAAATAAGCAAAAGTTTATCGAAGAATCCAAGACTTATAAAACCGCTTCACAATTCGATACTGTGTGTAATTCCCTTTTGAATCATAACAACAAATAATCTTCAAAGGAAAAGAAAAAAAATAACAAGAACAAAAAACCCGGGATCTACCAGATAAAAAATCTAAAATTGAGAAGAAAGGAACTGAGAATTTTGCAGAGAGAGAGAGAGCAGATCGCGTTTACCTGGTGGAGTTGGAGAAGGAGAAGATAAAGGAAGTACCAAATGAAAGCGAAGAAGAAGGGATCAAAAAGGAGAAGGATAAAACGCGGAAACGACTCCGAAAGACCCAAGAATTTCAGTTCAAGTCTTTGGGTCTTTGTTGACGAATTCTATCAAGCAGCGTTAAGAAAAAAATGTAAAGAAGATCTAGCCATAAACGTGGATTTATTTATTTATTTATAAATAAATAAAATTATTAACTTCAAATCTAAACGGTCATCTATATGTTCTTTGGCATACGTGAATATTTGGTTCTATAGTATTTTTTTTGGGTTTTTAGAGTTTTAGAGATTAATTTTAATCTATAATTTAGATTGTTGTTCATCTTAATTTAGTATCTTATTTTTTGAATTTCATATTTTTATACTTTACAGTCTTGGTCTAAAAATCTCCCTTTAACTCTAATTAATCTCCACATAGTTGCTAAATCCACCTTATTTGCCTCAATTAATAATTAATCCCTTGTCATCCAATTATTCTTTGCATAATCTCATTATTCTCTGCCTAATCTCATTATTTTCTTCTTAATTTTACATAATCTAACTAGTCTTTGATTGCAAGTATAAAAAAAGCTTTGATTTTGTTATTTATACATTTAGATTGGAAATCTTTTATGTTCTATAGTAACTTATGTTCAAAATTTTAATAAACATCACACGCTTTGTTTAAAAATAGAAAAAATTAACTAATATAACCTACTTTATTTTATATATTACTAAGATAACTTTTTAAAAAAATTACTTAGATAACCCCTTTTTCAAATATACTCATTTTACCCTTCACTCAAATCACGTTGAATTTCTTTTAGTTTCTCTGTTTCAATTTTTTCAGAAACAAAAACCTATTCTATGTTCTAGTTTTGTTAGGTTACACAATACAAGGTGCCTGAGTTATCTGCTGCATAATCAGGTTTGTGTTTGTTTAATTTTAGTGATTCCTAATTAGAATTTTTGTTTTTCATTTAGTATTGAGTTACCTACGCTTGAAACCATGTTTGATTTCAGTGAATTCAAAGATTGATGTTTTTTCGCAAATATTGGATTGATCGGTCTGAATGTTGTTCGATCGGTCTACATTTGTATATCTAGAAGTTCGACATAGTTTAAACAAGACCGATCGATCCACAAAAGCGATTGATCGGTCTTGTTTATACTTTGTCGAACTTTTATATATAAAAATGTAAACCGATCGATTGGTTATTAGATCAATCGGTCTTGTTTTTTAAAGAATAATTCATTGTATTTGTCATGTAATCGGTCTACACGATGTGTCATTGATCCTGAATTATTCTTTTCTCATAGGATGACGACTCAGAAGAGTGATGAGTTAGGATTTCCAAAAAGACTTTTTATCGTTGGTACAGAGCCGAAATTCAAAAAATATATTAATTATCATTGCAAGCCTGAGTGGTTAGAAGAAGTTAGTTTTGTTGTTGGTGAGGAAGTGTGGAATAAAATAAGAGATTCTGCCTTAGGGGTTGTTGTGAACTTCATTGACAATAAGTTCACGTGGTCTCCAAAGGTTGTGGAGTATGTTCTTCACAAACAGCTTGTGTGTACCAAAAAACATGAGATATGGTGTTTGTATGGTAATATACCAATTCGATTTTCCCTATCGGAGTTTAAAGCCATAACGACTTTGAATTGTTCACCATTCCTGATGAAAACGAGTTGGATGTAAGTACTACTACTGGAAATGACGTGTTTTGGCAAAAGTTGAAATTAAAAGGAAGAAGTACATGCAAGAAGGATTTAAAAGTTGTGTGTGGAGAAGTAGCTTTTTGGTCTACAGAGGAGAAAACTCAGTTTGCATATTTGTCTATTGTATTAGTCATTTTGGGTTACGATGATAAGGTGCAGCTTAGCCATTCGGTAGCAAATATTGTTTTTAATTTGGAAAGTTTTGAAAAATATCTGTGGGGAAGATTAGCTTTCAAGAAATTGATAGATTTAGTTACAAGTGTTGTCTATACCACATCATCATGCACCATTCATGGGTTCATACAAACACTCCAAGTATGTATTGTGTTGTACCTAATCTTGGTGCGAAAACTGGTAAGTCATCTCATGCTGATTGTCCGCTTCTTCTAAAATACAGAGGTACAAAAGGAAAAAAGAGCGTTAACATCCACACAATTGTACTACAAAATGAGGATTTTTTATTTGTTTTGTTTATTTTTTTGAGATTGTGAATTTTTTAATTTCAATGTTTTTGTTTTGTGGGCATTGTAGAGCAATCTAACTCCTTTAATGAATGATTTGGAACCTGCTGTTTGGGACAATGAAGGGACGGACAAAAAAATTGATGTTTTTATCAAAGCCATTATGAAAGATGGTGGTCTGGGATCAGAAATTTGAGTTGATGAGAGGTTGTACAACTTAGTAGATGACATTCATGATGACAATAGTAATGGTCTTGAAGAAGTGGACATTGTGAAAGAATCAAGTAAACAAAATAAACAAGTGCGAAAAATGTGGGTGGAGACAAAGAAATCGGATGGTTCTGGTTTTAGGTTTTTAAATGATAAGATTGAGGAATTACAAGCTAAAAATAATGTTCTTGAGGCTGAATTAAACGATATGAGGAAGAAGATGAATCAATTTGAAGCGATGCAGATACAAATTGCTTTTCTTGAAGAAGATGTGAAGAAGAAAGACTCTCAAACAACACGTTTAAGAATTGATTCCTTGAGGAAGAAGCAAAGAAGAAGATTATAGTGAGTTACTTTTAAGGATTGAAATGCTCGGGAAAAATTTGTCGAGTTTGAGAAGGAAGCCGAAGACTGTAGAGGTAGATCACAATTTCTTTTCAAGTTTTAGTATGAAATGTCAATTTGTAGTTTTAAAGTTTCACAATTCCTTTGCTGAGAGACAAAGATTTAGGTGATGTGCCGACATCCGCAAATCTTGCTAACCTACGTGAAGCGGAAACTGCTTACGAGAAATTGATATCATCTGATGATGAAAGCACAGAATCTGGAAGCTACCCAGCGACAAAAAGGTATGAAGATTTGTCCGAAAAATCTTCCAACGTGAAGATATTTGAGTGTAATTCTTCATCTGGGAAATTGACTGAGAAGTCTATTAATGGAATGAAAGCAATGTTTAAAGACGATAACGATAAACACATCAGAGGGAAGAGCACAAGAGTGACAAAACATGGACCTTCATTAATAACACCATATAAGGTGTACAACCCTGCTATCGGCATCACAAATAAACGTTTGAAGACCACTGTGGGGATTCAATACAATGTATTTGCACCGGCGGATTCTCAAAAAACTAAGACATTGAATGATTGGCTTCTATTAAAGCTGTAAGAACTTTGATATTGATTGTATGTCTTTAATTAATGTTTACTTATATTATTCATTAACTTTAAATTATAAATTTCCGAAATTATCCAACAGGATCTGGACACAAAGGAGAAGACTTTTTAATATACTACAGAAATCACAAGGCTGGCTAATTTCATTGGTAAGTTGATGTCATTCATAGTAACAGTTTTTTTTACTTTGTATTTACATGAATTTTTTTTTTGTATTTACAGCATACTGATTGCGCGATGAATATGTTGCGATCAAGATTTATGAAGAATCCATCAATGTTCAGAAGTAGAAGAATCGCTTTCCTCGATGCTTATTTCACTGCTTTTTGGTGCTCGAAGTATAAAGAGTTCTTGTATTCGAAAGAAGTGCAAGTTTTTCCAAATAAATCACTCCAATACGCCAATGGTGAATTCCCAGAATTTGCTAAAATAGAGTTGTCTTGGAGGACTGACGTAGATGATATTTACTATGTGCAAAATGTTGGTGGAAACTATTGGGTTGCACTCGTTATTTCTATTCCAATTCAATCTGTCAAAGTTTTAGATTATGGTATTAAAGGCACTTCAAACGAAGGTATTAGTGTAGCAGTGAAACCAATAGCGTATATGCTACCCCATGTTCTACGTACTGCAGCACCAGAATCAGAAAAAGGAAGTATAAGTGTCGAAAAGTATAAAATTCAAAGGCCACAACAAAGAATTCCACACATGCATAAGGTTGGTGATTGTGGTATCTATGCCATTAAGTTCATCGAATGTCATGCGTTAGGTGTGCCATCTAAAATACCAATTTCCGATTCGAACATCAAGATTGTAAGAGAGAAGCTGGCTGCAGAGATTTTTGATGAGTTGAAATATTAGGAATAGACTTTTGAATCAAATATTTTTTTGTGATATGAATCTACTGTTGCTCGATCTAATAAAGAAAAGAATGTTAGACATGGAAGATACGGTCTCTCTTTTTTTAATCGTCAAATACGATAGATCCATATATGGATCATATTGAACTCCGATACCGAATAAACCAGATCGATCGGTCTACGGTTAGATTGATCAATCCTAATACTTCTGTTTTGAAGTTGAATGATGATAATCCTATAGACCGATCGATCTACTAGACGATCGTTCGATCCAGATAGTTCTGGTTTGAAGTTGAACGGTGATAAAGGTGTGGACCGATTGATTTAGTTAGTTTTGGTTTGAAGTTGAATTGTGGTAAATGTGCAGATCGATCGATCGATCTAGTAGTCGACTGATCGATCTAGTTAGTTGTGGTTCGAAGTTGAATTGTGATAAAAATGCAGATGGATCGATCTAGTAGTCGACTGATCAATCCAGATAGTTCTGGTTCGAAGTTGAACGGTGATAACAGTGTAAGGTGACCGATCTAGTAATCGACCGATCGATCTAGTACTCAACCTTAAAACTAAGCTCAAAAATATTCACAATTTTAGTGTATATTATTAAGCATCATTCACAAATAATCAAGTTCAACAAATATCAAACTCTTTTTTTTAAGCATGGATTTTCAAAAAAAATTTCTTAACAGATCAGAAATAATATGATGATATTCGGATAGAGCACGAGAATCTAATAACAATGGAGCAAAAAATTATTTGATTTGGTTGAGTATAGGATTTTTCGTGTTTGAGAAAGATGAGAAAGTTAAGGAAGAGATGAAGGATTCGGTGAAGGCATCGAAGAAGAGTGGAAGAGATAAAAGACAATCTGCAAATTTTACCTTATAAAACTCAAATTTTTTTTGGTTTTTTGCGGTTCAATTTAAGTTGCAACCGGTTTAGAAAACCCGGTTACAAAATTATGTCAGTTTAAAAAGCGTAGATTGGTCGACCTACATGGAGATCGATTGGTCCTGTTTTCTCTGTAAATGTACAACTTGACCACCAATATCAGACCAATCGATCCAGGCCAAGACCGATCGGTCTCGTTTTCTCAGTAAATCTACAATTTGTCCACCATTATCGGTCTGATCGATCCACACCAAGATCGATCGGTCTTGTTTTCTCTCTAAATCTATAATTTGACTAACATGACTGACCAATCGGTCAACTACCAGATCGATCGGTCCCAGTTTATCTGTTAAATAGTTGTCAAGGACGGATACATAGATTGATCAGTCAATATGCAAACTGATCGGCCTGGTTATTCTACACGTTTTTAATTCAATAAAAGCCAAATAATTGCATCGGTCATTGCATGGACCAATCGATTAGTCAATAAAAAATTTAAACAAATATTATTTTTAAACTAATTAAGAATTATATTCAAAATATGATGCTTGAGTATAATTTAAATATTCGGCTTAAAATTTGTTTTGAATTATTCACAAAACATTTTTTCATGTAGCGTGATTATCTCCTCCTCTTTTGCATCTTGAACACACATATTGTTTACATACGTTCTGTGATGATTGTACTTCTTCCAGAATCGTTGCTATTGTTTCTTCTCGTACCTTTCGTTTTCCTAACGACTTCTCCAAAGCTGATAGATGTCTAGATTTTTTTGGTTTTCCTACACTACATGTTACTTTTGGTGGTTGACATATGAAATTTGCTGCAGCTTTTGAAGGCTCCGTATCAACATCTATTGGGTTGATAGATTCTGCATACGCATTGTACCAAAACGACTTCGTGTGATACTTGTCAACGCACATTTCCAAAGATACATTTTTCCGCTTCCCAATAACAGCTAAGGCATGTGCACAAGGTATCTTATCGATATCAAATACACAACAAGTACACGTTTTCTGTCACATAAATAGAAAACTAGTTAATTAGTGTTAAGCGATAATAGGATTAATGTAAAAAGGGTAAAGCATATCATTTCCAGATCAACAACATAATTAGGATCACATCGAGAAACTTAACTCCGTTGCTTGTCGATGTGTCGCACAGTAAGTGTATTACCAGTAAGTGATCTTTCAGTCAATGTTGCCTCTACACGAGCTGTGAACAAGGTTTTTAGTTCCCTGGCAAGTTCACAATGTTTCTCAAACCACTCCGCAATCCGCTTGTGCAATTCTTCTAAGAAACAAGCAATAGGTTCACGAGCATTCCTTAGTACATTATTCAAAGACTTGACAATATTGCTCGTCATTATGTCGTCCTTATTCCCAAGACAATGTGCTCGAGACCATAATCGAACATCAGCTTTGTCCAAATAAGCCTCAAGTCGAGGATCCTGAGTCTTGATTTCATTAAAAGTTGCCATAAATTCAGAAGCTTTGTAGATTTTGATGGCTTTTTTTAACCAAAAATAACGTAGTAGACTTCTTAAAATTGGTTATTAGATTCTAGTATAGGTGGTACGTACAGATTCCCCATTTGGCAAACGTAAACACCTTCTTGATAGATTTTCTAATCGACTTGTGTCTATCAGATATAATTACCAAATCTTCATCGTCACCACAAACCAAACACAATTTATCAAAAAACAACTCCCATGAAACATCATTCTCGGAATCAACAATTCGAAAAGCCAAAGGGAATATCATACCATTAACATCTTGTCCAACAACACAGAGCAAAATACCTTTGAACTTTCCTTTCAGATGAGTGCCATCCACAACAACTACTTTCTTATAAACTTAAACCCAAAGATACATGCACCGTATGCAATGAACAAATACTTAAACTTATCTTCTCCATCACATTCAAGTCTACAAATAGTACCTGGATTGTTAGCATTAATCCTATGTAAATATATGGGCAAATCCTCATATCCACTCTCCCAAGTACCTCGTTCCATCTCCCGGACATGAACTAAGGCCCTATATGCTTTCCAGTAATCAATATCATACCGTAGGTAGTCTTTATGGCATGCATTATATGCATAGGTCTGATCCCGACATTTATGTTCCCAAATTTAGCCACATATAAGTCTCCAATTGCTTTAGGTGTAACTGTCGATGACAATTGCCCCTCTCCGTAACAAAACATGTGTGAGTCCCAATGAATATCCTTATTTTAAACTGATCATTTTTTCCTATTCTTGATGCTCGAATCTTCCAGGTACATCTGCTTACATGACATCGCAAAACCAGCAACTCTTTAGACGACTTGATAGTTGTGAAATCAAAGTTCCCTAGAATAGTTATGGAACGTAATTTCTTCAGTAACTCATCCTTGTTAGCATATATTTGTCCTTCTTGAATTTCCCTGAGAACGGGAAGAGTGTTTTAAGTAGATTCAAAGTTATCTGTTTGTTGCTCTTCGTGATCTTTGTTTACAGAACAATCTGAAGAATCTGAATCACCATTCTTAGAACTGATATAATTACCCTCTCTATCAATATCAAAAGTAAAATTTCCTGCATCATAAAAACCATAGTCTTCAAGAGCACAACTTTATGATTGAACTTCACATACTTTGTTCGGAAATGCATTGTTAGCATCATCTTCATAACTTCCATCAAGTGTACCACTTTTTTTACCAAATTCATTACAATTCTCGTTCCCTACATCGAAAGTGCCACTTTTTTCTACGTTTTCATCACAGTTCTTGTTCCCTGCATCGATAGTGCTGCTTTTATTGTTGTATTCATTAGACTCTTCATTCCCTTTATCGATAGTACCACTAGTTTCATCAGTTTCCTCGCCATCTTTATTAATCTGCACACATATAAAACCATAAATATTTTGAGTTAATATTTTTTTGTTAGATTGGCAACATATCCGAATCATTTAATAATATCGGTTCCATAGTTTGCATGCGTTGATCGATCTACGCGTTCTGAAAAAAAAAGTCAGATTTTTTGCAGATTTGCAGGAAGTCTATCAGATTTTTGGTAGAATTGCAGGAAGTTTGCCAGATTTTGGCGGACTTGCAGGAAGTCTACTAGATTTTTGGCAGACTTGCAGGAAGTCTGCCAGATTTTTGGTAGACTTGAAAGAAGTCTGCGAGATTTTAGGTAGACTTGCAGGAAGTCTACCAGATTCCGGTGGATTTGCAGGAACTCTATCAAAACTAAAAACTTTCAATAACAAAACCCTAAAAGGAGATAATTTGATAGAATTGTTACCTCAACATCAATAGGCAATGAATCCTTATTGATAAAACTAAAATCTTCTATTTCTTTCACCATAATTTAAGAATTTCTGAGAACATGAGAAGCTCTCTTCAGTTTATATACTTTTAAAAAGGAAAAAAACATCATTTTTAAAGACCTCGAATATTTTTATTTTCGAATAAGCTTATTCAAATCTTTCCAAATTACCTACTAACATTTAAAACGAAAAGTACAACTCAATCTTTTTTTGTTTTGCAAAAGGGTATAACAGTAATTAATATGAGTAGAAAAAGTGATTTATATAAGTAATTTTTAAAAAAGTAGGTTATCTAAGTAATTTATAAATTAAAGTAGATTATCATAGTAAATTTCTCTTAAAAATATGTATACTCTAATTTTGAAAATATTATTATATAATATTTAACTGTAATTGATTAATATTGTACTAAAACATTAAAATAGCCTTAAAATTAATCTCCAATTAATTTCTAATTTTTCGGTTAATAGCTAGGTCCATACTAAGTATCTAACTAGTGCCTAGCGATATTTTGAACAAGGCTTTAGAGTATGTTTTATCCGAAATTAAATTACTTTTTTTTGTTTAGTATTTGTCAAAATAACTATGATTAAAATTATTAGTTTATCTTAATTAAAAAAAATTATCAGATAAACAAAGCTTAATCCATAATCATTTCTCAACTTTTAAACTTCTAGAATTTTTTTTTTGTCAACTTAACTCAAGTGATATTAAGAAGCAATCCAAAGGGGAGGAATATTGTTTATATAGGCTTGATTCCTAGATAAACCTCTAACGCTTTGAGCAAGGCATCCGCTTTGTAGTTGAGAGTGCGCGGAATCAATCCTAGTGAGCAGAAACGAAAAGATCTATGGAGTCTTGTAAAATCCTCTAGGTAAGGTTGAAAGGCTGGCCGTTCGGAGGGATCTTCTGTCATCTTCACTAGATCGCTGCAATCGACGTAAAACTTCACTTCTGTAAACCCAAAACCAGACATCATTGTCATTGCCCATAATAGCACCTCGAATTGAGAGTGTAATGGTGAAAGATTTCTTCTAATACTTTGAGCCCCCATGTTCACCTTTCCTTTCTCAAAAGCAAAACAATGCCATCCTAAACATGTATAAAGATCAGAATTTTCCAAGATGCGTCGACCATATATATGTACCCTATGAAAATCAGGTTTTCAGTTATAGGTTTAAACAATAAGGTATTATTGACATTTGTAACTGTCCTAGACAATTGCAAATTTCCATTATCTTCCTTATGGGCCATAAACCATCCTTGAGCTTCAGCTTCTGCCTCTTTGATAGTTATTTGAGGATCCTTTTCCTTATTTTTAAAAATCTTGTCATTTCTTGCTTTTCAAAGGTTCTATAGAATCCAAGGAAAATATTTGATATTCACCTAGTTTGGTAAGCGCCAGAAAAGATAATCAAAATTCGTGAAAAGTGATACACATAAAAAATTTGAACTAGTTGGGATTTTGGACAAAGCCCAAATTTAAAGAAGACAATAAAAATAACACTCAACCACTTAACCAAAAACATTTCTTCAAAAAAAAATTCATAAGAATTACAATATATTAAATATATTCAACAAAATATTTTACCGACAAGTTTTGGTTAGTTTATATAATTCAGGTCTATTTTACTTCGTGATTGGGTAATTAAATATATAAATCTATATTCCATTTAAAAGGTTTTTTATTTTGGTTTAGGTTCAAAATCTTGAATCTGCCTTGATAAACCTTCTTCCTACCGAGTTACTCTCAGTTTGGTGGTTAGAATGATCTAGCTAATAATTTAGGGCACTGGGATTCGATTCCTCCCTACTACACCAGTAGAATAAAAATGAATTTTAGGGTGTGGACTAAACTATAGATTGGATCTTGTCGATCCAGTTGTTAACAAAAAAACATTCTTCTTATAGTCTCATAATGAAAAACTTATTGTTATTATTATTATACAAGCATTTCAAAGAAGTTAGTTTGATAAAAAAATCATATATCTTACAAAAGATAATTGTAGGATATATTTTGGGTCTGATTGTTACACAAGTGCGGTGCGTATTTGTATGATGTGGCACGGTTTTGTGTTCATAGTTACCAATCAAGTAAAATTTTATGTGAAAGCGTTTTTTTGGAAAAGTAAGAAAAAACGCAAAAAAAATTTTTCATATACAGCACAACAGTAAAAACGCCTTTTCCAACATAAAGCACTTCAAGTGGTGCGAATTTCAGATATATTATTTTATTTTAAATTTTGTTTATGTGTTTTCCATTTAAATGTATTTCATTTTATCATACATATTTAATATGCAAGATATATATATGATATATATATATATATATATTAGGATTATAGCCACGTTATAACATGGAATTGTTTTCAACCCGTGTTCATTTGATTCTTAGATTCGTAATGATATTATGAACATTATTTTTGAGATGTTGTTCTAGTGGCCCAAAACTCTAACCGGATCAACCCAAATTAGAAAAATCGAATTCGAGCCAAACTCGACAAAAACAAATATATATATATATATATCTTTAATAATTTTAATATGTATTGTATCAATTAGTAATATATATCTTTAATAATTCTACCTTTATAGTTAATATGATAATTGAATATTATGATTTAATTTATGATTTATGTAATAATTAATATATAGGATTTACAAGATATAAATTAATTCATTATATTATTTACTACAAAACCGCACCGCTTATATATTTTCACCAATCACATATTACAAAAACCACACCGTTTATCAAAACCACACTTGTATTACACCGCACTTTGTTCCCCATTTATATCGTTTTGCAGTTTGTCCCGCACCGCCAAAACCACAATTACCAATCAGACCCTTTATACACGGTAAGAATAGTCAGTTTTGTTACATTTTCCAATCTATGTTTTTTTTCTTTTGTACCAATGGTTTTAGTTTATAATTGCATGAGCCATCCCAAATTTAGATATTGACGTTTGGGGTAAGTTGTAAACTTGTCATCCAATAACGAAAGTTCTTTGTTGAATTTGTCAAAGTACTTATTGTAGCCCAAAATACCCAACTTGAACATAAAAATTTGTTTGACCATATCACAATATGTATGCATAATGATGGATACAACTAATCACATTATTTTATTTACTACGATTATATCGATAACTACTGCAACATGTTAATGTTTAAGATAAGATATATCAGCATATCATATCAGATCAATCGAATTGCAAAATAGAAATCCAACGCAAAATAGCTTTTACGTTTTGATCTTAAGCAAATAATTGTTGTTACTACTTATAAGCTGAATTTTAAGCTTTCATTACTTTTTATATAAACTTAATAATTTCGTTGTATTACAGCATTAGCTATATATATATATATATATTGCATTGTAGATTTGGACATAAGATGAATTGAACTCAGTCTGAATACTTTTTTTTTTCTTTTTTTTTTGGGTAAAGTCAAGTTGGATTATATTTTTGGTTCTGAAAATCGAGTTGGATTAGTTTGTCAACAAATCTACAAAGGTCTTCATTAACAATAGACATACCAAATTATTTTCTTTGACTAACTCTTTTATCCCCTAGAATCATCAAAAGATAACAAGACTTTGTAACATTACATGATACAAAATTAACAAAACAGAAAAAAAAACATTCCATGATACAATGCAACAACTCGTAAGATATTTATTTTGACAATGAAAGAGAAAAAGAATGCAGTATTAGAAAAATATTATTGGGCCATCAAACTCGGGGGCGGATCATAGTCAAATATGAAGAACCTTCTAGTCAACGGCCAATTTTAGAGTTTCAACATTCTCTATTGATTCATCTTAGATGTCTTGAGGGTTTATAGGAGGTTTCATTTTGCCATACATTTTTGGCAGTAGCAACAAGCTGCACAGAGTGCAGAGTCTCCAACGTTAAGGCTGTGATATACTCCTCTAAGATTCTTCACAGTAAAAAGTGATACAGACAAATGTAGCTCAGGGTTTAGGGATGAGTTTGGTATTGCCATAGGAAGAGATGGAGAGAAATCTACAATAGTGTTCATCTTCACATTATTGAAGAATTGTCAATAACCGAACTGATATCACACAACTCACACCTAAGAGTTGATTAAAACACGAATTCATTGTCGACAACAAAAACATGCAATATAAATAACTCCCAAGTCGGTAGAGTTTCCAACCTTAGATTAATAACACTTGTTTAACCTTTTTTCCCCCAAAGACGGGTCCAAAAGTTATCAACTTGGCCCTTAATCTCTTCCCTTTTGGCAGCCGCTCCAGTAATCTCCTCGCGTCCTACAGACTTGTTTTCTGGTTCGGAGGTATGCTTCGACTCATCTTTCAGCTTCTCTATTGCATTCACAACTTGTGGCACTTCTACTCTATCAGGAACCACATTCTGAAATCCTCTGTCGCCCAAGATACAAGAGATCAATTAGACATACACACTGAACAAGATTCAAGACACATACCATATTATGTTAACTCCCTTGACTTTTGGCTCTTACCTCGTTTCTTTGTGTATATAAGACCCTCCATTCGATTCAGTGAAGATACGCTGCAGTAGGTTCTCAGATATGGCGCATATCTCCTCCATATCCTGTTTATCTTCTTGTCCCCTTTGAAACACAAGATTATCTATCTTTATAAGTGCTTGCTCCTCTGTTGTTTCTTTTCCTTGAATTTTCCTCGAGTTAACAAGTGACTCCTTCGATACTTCTCTCAGTTTTTCTTGGTCAATTTCTTCTCCATGTCTTGGATCAAAATTTGCCTGCAACAATTATATTTTAGTTATTCTTCTTGCCTTTTAATTCACATAACTGCTCTAACCTTAAGAGTCATAACGTATATACTCCATCACTTCAATAGAACTGGACCTAAGGAAACGAGGGTATACCAAGTATTGTAGTAGGACAACCAAAAACAGTTTTCAAGTTCGGGAAATAGATTCAAAAACGATAAACTTATAAACTTGCTGCTGCTTGCTCCTTGACCAAGGTAGCATCGTTCTGAAAAATTTAGATGAGAACCAATTGGAGTTTGGTTTTTGAACATACCTTCGTTTCCTCTGCATTCTCCTTAGGAAGCTCGGCTGGTCCCTTGGACATGTTTTCGTTTTTGTCCGTTTGCAGTTCCAACTTCTGTCGATGTTTTTCCCCATTGATGTGATTTGCGTATGCAACCTTGTTGCTACATGTGATATGGCAGACTTGGCACAACACATGCTGCAAACCCTCTGGTTCCTTTATAGGTTTGGTTGAAACGCTGGACTGAACATCAATGCTGGCTACAAAGGCAGCCTACATCAAAGAACAAAAAGTCAAATGGGTGTGAGTTTGAACAAAAATGAAGAGTTAGAACAATAAGTAAACTGTCACTACTGTAGTATGCTTTTCGTTGGCCAATGGGCTTTGTCCTCACAAACCACTGTTGACAAACCCCGGCTATCACAAATCACTATGCAAAGATGACAAAGCTCATATGCAGCTGGTTTTACCTTGCGAGATCTCCGCCTTTTTGTTACCTTCTTCACCTCTCCAGAATGCTCAGCAGCTCCTTCAGACAGGTTTACAGAATTGAGCCGATTGACAATGCCACCTCCTTCGGACAGGTTCACACTGATATTTGAGGTGCCACATATCTCTCTCAACTCTTCCTTTTGCTTCTCTAAGAATGTGGTATTCTCCTCAGTGTTTTGAGACTGTGACTGAGGCTCTGTGATTGTTTCTACTAGTTCAGCCTTTCCAAGGACACTGCTCTCTTCGAGCTTCCTAGAGTTAATGAGGGCCTGACCAACGATATTTATATAAGTTTCATTTTTTCTTTGTTTTGTCACAGTTAAGATTCTCATACATCTACATATGTTCTATAAAAATGGAAAGTTCTGAATGTCAACTAAAATACAAGTTGTCAATGGTCAATATAGTGAAAAACTTGCCTCTGACTGGTTCACCATGACAACATGCTTTCCAAAGCACTTGCTATTCCCTTGAACGTTTGGAGACTGCAACTGAGGCTTTGAAATTGTTTCCCTTGAATGATCTTTTTCTCCGAGACCTTTCTCTTGAAGCTTCTCACGATGAATGAGTGCCTTGATTAAAGCGTGTATATCAGATATGCTTTACCAAACAATCAAATTTCAATGCTAGTTAAAGTTCCAAATGATCTAACAGTCAAACATTAGATACATACTTTGGAAGCACGCTTCTCAAAACAATTGGTATTCTTTTGAGCTTTTTGAGACTGCAACTGAGACTCTTCAACTGTTTCCCTTAGTTGAATCTTTTCTCCAACACCTTTGTCTTGAAGCTTCTTTGAACAAATCAATGCCTGATCCATTATATCAAACATACGTTTTACCAAGCTGTAAGTTTTTCTATGTTAGCAAATTAAAAAGTTCTAAAATACCCAAAAGCTAGAAACTTGCCTCTGATTGACGCAGCATGTCAATGTGTCTCTTTCCCTTCAGATGAGAATCAAAATCAATATGACTCTTGCTCACCACGTTGCACAAACGACAAGCAAGGTTAGTTTTTGGTTTACGCTGTGCAATTGTTACTCTTGGTTGAATTTGATCTTTGACAACTTTGTCTGGAAGCTTCTTAGATTCAATGTGTGCCTGATTCAATAGTATTGTATCAAGCATAAGTTTTACGAAATTGTATGAGTTTCTATGCTTGTAAATTTCCTCAGCTCACATAAAGCCAAAATTTAATAACCTGTCTGATCAATGATATCAAATATATGTTTTACCAAGCTGTAAGTTTTTCTATGTTAATAAATTCTTAAGTACAACATTAGAATACCCAAAAGTTTGAAACTTGCCTCTGATTGATGCAGCATGGCAGTGTGTTTCTGGCCCTTCAGATGACAATCAAAATCAAATTGATTCTTGCACGCCACATTGCACAAACGACAAACGTGGTTAAAGTTTGGTTTAGGCTGTGGAATCGTTTCTCTTGATTGATCTTTTTCTCTGACAACTTTTCCAGGAAGCTTCTTAGATTCAACGAATGCCTGATCCAACAGTATTATATCAAGCATAAGTTTTACGAAATTGTAAGAGCTTCTATGCTTGTGAATTCGTAAGCTCACAGAAAGCCAAAAGTTAGAAAGTCACCTCTGATTGACTCAGCATTGCAGCATGCTTTTGACTCTTTAAATGGTAATCAAATACAACTTGACTCTGGTACACCATATTGCACAGACGGCAATCGTAGTCAGAATTTGGTTTAGCTCTACCTTCACTCACCTTCTGCTTTTGTTTCTCCAGAACCTCTTTTGGAGGTTCAATTGGCCTCATCGACATGTTATCAGACTTACCTGATGATTGCTGTTCCAAATTGTTTCGATGTTTTTTACCAAAGTTGTGGTTTGCATATGTCTCCTTGCTGGTGTAGATGTCGCACACAGAGCACCATACATGTTCCCCAAGTTCTCCTCCCAGTATGGGTTTGGCTGAAACACTGGCCAGAGCTTTTTGACTGGGTACAGACACAGCCTGCATAATAAATCGTACAATTTGCTGTCTTTGACTAATTTCGGGACTAAACCATCTTCAAGTAAACATACACCAACGAGGTAAGTTGTCAATCTCTTTTCTTTCATGGACTGATACCTTCAAACTGACTAGCTCAACTTAAACTTAAAAGCAGATACCCATATTCGCCTAATTTGGATGGAAATTAAAGTGAAAATTTGGCCTCCAAAATGAGCACAAAACGAGGGTTACCACAAGATACTAACCCACCTTGGAATATTTTTGATTTAAATTGAAATAAATCGTTAATTTACCTGAGATATACGCCTACTATCTGAGAGTTGCTTATTGACCTTTTCGGGGCTACCACAAACAACATTGCTGGGAGTAACACATGCGACTCCTCCGCCATTCTTAACCATGTTTATTCTCGTCTCTTGAGGTAATCCTCTAGGAATACAGTTTTCTCTGGTGTTGTGATCATAAGTATCTCTAGCTTCAGAAGTTGAATCAGTTGGTTTAATCGACTGAGCTTGTTCAGAAACTATAAGTTTTGACACTTCAGTATTAGAGACATGAGAACGTCCAGTGTTCACTAGCCGAGAAGGTTCACTAAGAGGAGGACCTCCGGAGGCTAGGCTTGTCCAGAGCCATACATTTTTGGCAGCAGCAACAAGCGGCACAGATGCATGTGGGGGTTGAGCCAGAAGAATGTTATACCTCCGCATACGGAGCTGATGAAGAGCATTAGAGAAATCCCTGTCACCGGAGATGAGCATAAAATTCGCTGGTGCAGGGTTGTCTACTGCCCACAGCAACATATCCACCAGAATCTTCTTATCACTCGCATCTTTCACTCCTAATCAAACCACCAAAAGACCAAAAACTCATCAATTTGATAGTCAATCCTCACAAAACCACCAAAAGACTGAGATTTATCAGTTATCCAAAGAATACTCCAAAGTCAATATGACACTACTCAATTCATTGCTTGCATAGGAGAGTGAGCACCATCTAACCAACACTAACTCAGCACATTCACTAGATCAACAAAACTACATACTCAAAACTTATATTTAACTCAAACGAAAAAAATATTAGGTATATATGGAACTTAAGCGTGAGAATTTTGTTAGACTCACCCAAATAATTTCTTAAATAGTAAAGAAAGGCAAAAATACAATACCTGGGACAACAGATCAAAGATTTAACCAATAATTGTAACCTAAATCACAACAAAATCAACAAAACAAAACCCCAACTTCATAGGTAAATCAAAAAGTGGGGTAAATGAAAATAAAACCTGCAGGAACGTGATTAAGCGCAACACCAGTAGAAGAGAGTGCTTGCTGAACAGCTGGAGGTATGAGATTTGTATCACCATAAGCAGAGATTGAAAGAGGACCACAGTAATTCATCTTCAACAAAGCCGAACTCACATTCTGGGCAATGGCATGTGCATTCCAACCTTTGGGGACCTCACAGTTCTCTATGTCCCACCAAACAGAAGTTTTGGCCTTCACATACTCAGTCCCCGCTGTAGTCATCGCCGGAGATTCTAGAGTGTTAATGAAGCAAAAGAAAACCAAAAATCGACTCCCTCTCTTTCTCTCTGTCGACAGTCGGAGATCGGAACTACTAAGGCTATGGAGCAAAAATTGATTAAAAGAAAGTTTCCAGCTTAAAGTTTTATACTGTTTGTTTTCCATGTTGACGAAGAAACTTTCCGTCCACCATTTTAATTCTTCTTCATAGCATTCATATGTATCCGTACGAGAAAACTTTACTAAAAATCAATACACAAATTGTATTACTATAGTTTATTAGTAAAAGCCACGTCAGAAAATAGAAAACGCGCCAATCAGACATCTGAGATTTGATATAGTAATAGCCGTTGTAAGTTTTGCAGAGGCTTTCTTTTTTTTTTTCTTTTTTNTTTTTTTTTTTTTTTTGTCAAAGAGCAGAGGCTTTCTATCTTCTGATCATCGGTAATAAGCGAGATCAGTAAAAGCCTCTTTTATGAAATTATTACTAATTAATCCCTATTAGTAATAGATTAGAGCCTATAGATAGATACACGCTTCTTGTTAAAGCTTACGCTTTAAGTAAAGGGCTTATCAACTTTTTTCTATACAAAAAATTTCAATATAAGGACCCTACAGTTATTAAATTTTATTTAGATATATGTCAGAAATGTCATAAATTAGGTTATCCTAAAAACAAAAGGTCTAAAATTTCTGCAGCAATTCAAATGATATATATATATATATATATGCTTCAATCTTCATATCTACCTTCCAGGACACAACATACTTTTGGGGACCTCACAGCGACGTCAAGAATTCCAAGACCGGCACTTTCTGTAGTCCGTAGTTAGGAAATTGAGCCCAACGTCAGTGAAAGACTTTGGCTACGAGGTTTTAATCAAACACGGAGTTGTATTAGGTATATTCCTATATTATAAGACTGTGTAAACTATCATTTCAAACCAAAAACACAAAAAAATGTAAACTAAAAGATAGCAAGGAGATATTATAATACAAGTATTTTAGGAAATCGTATCTTTATTTTTTTGTTTTTTTTCACTGGAAGATTCCATTGTACAGTACTATTAAACAAGAGTGGAAATCGTATCTTTATTCTCCTTTGCGGATTCTTGAGCGAAAATGACCATTTCAATGCCCACTCCTGTAACAGGACTTAATCTCCTTATTATTAATGAATACTGTATCTTTTGACCCACAAGAAAAAAAAACTCTCACATGGAGTATCTTTATTAATAAAATATTCAATTGACAAACAATAACTATTAGCCAGGTTTTTCACTTGTTAAATGGCTCAAAATTCAATTTCACTCAACTGTATATGTAAGTTCAATAGATATTTTAGGGATGAATTTTAGCCGAAGATCACACTTTGTCTATCTAAACAAACAATTCTCATGTGAAGCAATTTGGTCTATTTTCTTTCTTTTTTTTTTTGTCACTGAAGCAATTTGTTCAATTATTGAAGAGACATAAAATGCTATGTAAATAAGAGCAACTTATATGATACTACTTTATCAAAAAAATCTTCTTTATTTTTTTGGTCGAAAAAAAATCAAACTTACTACAAAAGTGTGCCAATTAGTTTTTTTTCTTTCTCAAAATAAATTTTTTTATTACCAAATTAGAAAAAGATTACAAGCCACACCATTATTATAGAATATTTAGAGACACCTAAAGCCAAAATTACAATGGACTTTGGAATTAATTTCATTGTAATCTTTTATCTTCTTATCCTCACTTGTGTATTGAGTATACTTGAAAAAAATAAAGCTCATGTGGTTCCTTTCATTTTACTTTGATGGTTATGGAGAAACAACAACATATCAGACCTCGTCCAAATCTGATTTTTGGATCTTGTGGAGGAGACTGAGACAACCACTTAATCGATTCATTATTCTCTTATGGAGAAATGAGTGATGAAGGATACGATTTGATTAAGTCAAGAGAACACCGCCGTCATACTATACTACCATAATATATACTAAACATAACTTATATGAAACTAGAATAGGAAAGACCTTATGTTGAACTTCAATCAATGATTGATGGAGGAGATAACCAAGCAATTTCAAAGAAACTCTCACGATCTCTTAGGAGAATACACTCATTAGGAAGGAGAAGAAGTGGCCCAAACAGCAGATCTGACCCAAAGCCGATTTCAATTCACAGACAAGGAAGAGGACAGATCGACAAGACCACCCCACCGTGTGCCAATTAGTTAAGGGCATTTTATCTTCATCCGTAATTGGCAAAATAAAAATAGATACAATAATTGATTATGACCTACTAAGTAAATATATTCATCAAATCTATGCATTCTAACCTACGCTCTAAGGTAATGATTCATGTTTTGCTGTTCTGGTAAACCGTCCAATTTACGAACCAAGAATTCCCAAAGTTTGAAAATTTAATATCTGTCATAAATATACAAGAAATTTACATGTCAAAAATGTTAAACTATTACCATTCTAAGAATTAATATAAAAAACTAGTAATAATTTCCCTGACATTCCAAAGTTGAGGATTGATCTATATGAAATATTCGGGGATTGATTGTATACATAACTCTCAGTATTAGCTTTTAGAGGATGAAGACAAAATCGGACTAATGATTCATAATACTAACCAGAATAGATCATTGGAAAATAGGGAGAAAATAAGATAATTCTGCTATCAAAGATGATTTTCTGATTATTCTCTTCTAGTGTCACAACACCCATTAGCTTCGACGGAAGAATGCAGATCACGCAGATAATGCAGATTATTGTTGAAACCGGTTTCAGCACAACAAGTACTAAAACAGTGGTTCCTGATAAATAGAGTGGGAAAGAATGGGCAAGGACACTTGTAGATTTGAACGAGAGCAAAAACTTAGTTAACTGAGAAACAAGACAGGTGAAGGCCGAATTGATGTTCTTATTAAACTTTGAATGCCCAAAAAGAAGATACTCATTTTGGAAGGATTGTGCCTATATTTATAGTTTATAGGGGCGGTTTACATGTGTAGAAAATAAAGGAAGATTTACAAATCTTGTTGATAAGATTGAATCTGTTAAGATTTATGCTAGATTTATGGAAGTTTTCCATGTCGGAACATGAAAACTTCTGTTTATTAAATGCTGATGTGTCATTAGACTTACCTCCAGGTTCGTGGAACCTTTCGAGATAAGATATTTTGCCGAGTCGAATATTTTATCCGAGTTGAAGACTTAGTGCTTGCAACCGGGTGATTCTTTTATATTCGACCCGTTGTTTTCAGTAGACTGGAGTAGGATCTCAGATCCACCTCCAACAATCCTGCAGGACACATTTTATATTATTATTTTACTATAAAACTTTTTTAACAATTTTGTAATTTTGATAAATAAAAGAGAGAAACAAACTAAAATCAATTGATCATAAAAAAAAAATTAAAAGACAATTTTGATTCTATTAAAGTTATACGGTAGATTACATTAGATTACGTTCGTTCTGGCCAAAAATTTAGTTTTTGTTTTATATTAGTTTATGAGAAAAACTATTATCGAACGGTGATATGTGATAATTATTTTTATAGAAAATATAGGAACTGAGCAAAAATTCCGAATCCGAATTAATATTCTCGAAACTGATTCCAAACCGATATATAAAATTATCTGAATAGAATAAAATCTTCATTACCAAATTAAATTTTTTCCCCAAACCAAACCCTAAATTATATGAAACCGAATAAAAGTAACCAATATTCATAAAAAACTAATATTTTAATTATATATATATATATATATGTTTTTGATACATGAAAAATACACAATCTTTGACTAAAATCAATTAATTATTTTTATTTTTACAATATTGTTAAACACTTAATACAAATATAACTTGGTCATAAATATAATTATTTTATTGAAAAATTTAAGACCAAACTCAAAATTAAAACCAAACCGAACCGAATATATATTATTTGCTACTCAGCTATGTATTTTTGAATTACAAATTTCCCAAATCTAAATTTACCGAACCAAATCCAAACCATTTAACTAATCACGCATGCCTAATTTGAGTATTCAACTATGTTAATTTAATAATTTTGATAAAATTAATATTAATTTATTTATACACTTATGATGATGAGTATTGAGAAACACACATATTAATTTATCTACACATATTAGTTTACCAACTATGGTTGGTAAAATAATTAAACAAAAAGTAAAGTATTATTTTGTAAAAATAGTTAAAGTTTTATCTCGGTAAAATAAATGAAATTTCATTTTATTAAAATAGTTTCATTTCTTTATTTCTTAATTTTATATGTGATTTACCATAGTTATTGTAACTTAAAAATGACTAGAATAGAAATTACGGATATGTGAATATAGGTTAAGATATGGATAATAATATTTGACTTGTATATATGGATACATGTTTGATTTACGGTACTTGTTTTAATTACCAAATAATAATATTAAAAAACGATATAGAAAATGTATATTTATCTATATTAATTAAGTAAATGAAAAAGGCAGGTGCACTTGCATATTTAGGAATCGAGTCGTACCACATGCATTATGCAGAAACTTGGCTAATGGATCAGCCAATTGTGGTTCAATATTGACAAAAAAGTAAATAAAAAAGGGAAAATTAAAATAAAAAAGAATGCAAATGGGGACGTGAGACATGAAATGAGTGCATACCTATTTTTCTTCTTTTTATCATGATCTGCTTTCATATCATTATTATTTTATTTTATTTTGTCTACTAAAGTTGTGTTAAAATAATATGTGAATGGAAACTAAAATGCAGATGATCCTCATTTATAAGAGACCTGCTTTTCTCTCATATTCCATTTAATACTATTATGTACGACTCTTTTAGAACCGGAACAAACTAGGTGTAAGTACAATTTAACCTAAACCATATAGAACCAGCTATACAATTAACTATACACTCTATTACTCAACAAAAATAAATTATAAATAGAAGTACGAAATTTAACTTATACTTATCTAAAAAAACGCTCTCTCTCGAGAAGCTTGTGTCTTCTCTTTTGTGACCTAGCCACCGCCTGTATCCATTGCTCCGGGAGTGGCGACTAGAGACTAATTTAGTTCTGTTAGTGTCGTCTGCTCCCCATCAGTCTTTTTTTTCTTTGTTTTTTCTTTCTTTCCATCCTAGATTTGGGTTTTTTTCCCTCCTCCTATCTCTTGTCAATGGAGATTTGGAGTTACTCTCGGACCTTATGGCACTGATACTTTTCCAGCACTTCTCCTGGCACTATGACCGGTTACACTCCATGAGTATTCTCAGATTTCCTGCGTTCTGGTTTTCAGATCTGGATTTTCAGATCAAATTTTTCAGATCTATTTTTCTGTGGCATCAAATCTGACAGCCGCTGGGACAATAAGCTTGTCTCAGCGAGTCAATAACGATCCCTGCTTCACAAACTCAACAAGCATCGGAGGCTGATGAAGTCCTTGTATGTATCTCTTGTAGGTGATTCCATCTTTGAAATTTTTTTAATCTACAACGCTTTCACAGGTAATTATAGTTTTATACAGCTTTCCCGAAAAAATCTTTAAGGAGTGAACCTATGGAGAATGTTGTTTGGTAGACGGTTTCTGGGTGCTAGGTAACTCCATCTCTGTTCTACAAGAGATTAAGGAGAACACTCTCTAATCCTTACTTCTTAGCAAGATGTTTTATGTTTTCAGTTAGTTTTTAATAAATTACTCTTGAACTGTTTTTAAGTTCTATAACTAGCATTTGTTTTAAATCTTCATTCTCACAATGCGTGGAGATCATGTTGTTAAAAGGTTGAGGCATTCAAACCTCTTTTTATCTAATACTAGTGTTTGACGTGAAAAAAAAAATAGAAGTACGAACTTTTCTCAAACAGACAAGTCATATAGCTTTCTTATTTCAGCATTCCACTAACAACAAAGATGAAACTCTAAAGACAACTTTGACAATTTATAAACTCTAATCGCATTATCGTCTCACAAACGCGATTTTTGGAATGCTTGTTTCGAGCTTTAAGTTGGTCTTGATGGCTTCTTCCTAAGATGTGTGTTTCATACGTACCTATATATCTTCATTGTCAAAATGAATGGTTGCATGGTCATATCTTCGAATATATACTGTTTCTCAAAATAAGAATATTAATTATGCCTTTAAAACTAATGACCGTACCCTATTACAAATATGAATCTTTGTAAGTAATTACCAAGTAATAGTGGATTCAATAAATTATTAGAACATATAACTTCAGTGTTTGTTTACACTACAATAAGACATTTTCTTAGGGAAAAAAATCGTGGCTTTTTATTGTTTAAGAAAACCCGATGACAACCCACGACTCTTAAGGCCACGATGGGTTGCAGTAGGAAAATATATATTGGTCGGTTATCGTAGTTCCAAAAACCGATGAAGACCGACCGGATATTATATAATTATTTTAATCCAATAAATCATATATAGGCATCGGTTTTGGTCGAGATTTTATATTTCGGTTGGTTTTGATCGGAAACAAGTCCCACCAAAACCGACCAGAATATAAAATTCCGACCAAAACCGACCACAAATTTCCGTTTATAAAATTAAAAAAATAGTTAATATCTTGTTGGTTTTGGTCAGTAATGATACCTACCAAAACCAAACACAAATTAATTTTTTTTAAAATAATAATAAAACTCGTTTGTTTTGATAGGAATCAATACCGACCAAAACCAACAAAAAATTAATTTTTTTATAAAAAAATTCAATTAATTGTCGTCGGTTGTGGTCAGAAAATAGTCCCACCAAAACCGACCAAAATATAAAATCCCGACCAAAACCGACCACAAATTTCCGTTTAAAATTAAAAAATAGTTAATTTCTTGTTGGTTTTGGTCGGTAATGACACCTACCAAAACCGACCACATATTTAATTTTGTTTATTTATAAAATTAATAATAAAATTTGTTAGTTTTGGTAGGAATCAATACCAACCAAAACCAACGAGAAATTTAAAAAAAATAACTTCCCAAGTCGTTGGTTTTGGTCATAATTTATACCTACCAAAACCGACGAGAGTTATAAATGTGGTCGGTTTTGGTAGGTGTAATTCCGACCACAACCAACAACTTATTAATTAATTTATTTTTATTTTAAAGAGAAATATTTTATTTAAATATTTATACAAAAAATATTTAAATTATTAATTAAATTATGGGAAATCAGCCAAACAAAACACGAACTTTACATAAATCGGAAAAAAAGCACGATCTTTCTGAGCGACCAAAAAAACACTCAATTTTATTTAGCTTTCTAATTAAATACCAAAGTTTTTGTTGACTTGCCAAAATAAACATGCCGTGAGAAACACCGTCTGTTTTACCGTTAAAGTAAAACGACATCATTTTGAGTTAAGATAAAACAACGTCGTTTTACTGTTTTTTGAAAACTAAAAAAGAAAACTGTCGAAAAAAACATAAACTTTTTACAAATCGCCAAAAACGACATGAAGTTTCTAGCCGACCAAAAAAAACACTCAACTGTATTTGACTTTCCAATTAAATACCAAATTTTTTGTTGACTTGCCAAAATAAGCACGCCGTAGAGAAACTTAACAAAATAATCTCACGCTATATGTTTTGTCGTTAGAGTTTAACAACATCATTTTAAATAATATCTCAAAAACAACACCTTGTATTTTTTTAGTATCGGATCATACACGACGAAGGTTATCAAATAATTAATGTTGTTATCTGTTCTGGGTTTTGGTAAAGATAGTAGTTGACCCGTGCTAAGGTTGCATATCACAGATTTACAAATGTCCTTGTACCAATCTCGAGAAAAACTCATATGATAATCTGATACAATACTTTAATATATATATTTAGGCATGTGTTCATTTAGATTCTTAAACCGTATTCATATTATATAATATTGTTTTTGAGATATTATTTAAAATGACTTCGTTTTACTCTAACGGTAAAACAAATAGTGTGAGATTGTTTTGTTATGTTTCTCTACAGTGTGCTTATTTTGACAAGTCAACGAAAAATTTGGCATTTAATTGGAAAGTCAAATACAATTGAGTGTTTTTTGGTCAGCCATAAATTTCGTGTTTTTTGGCGATTTGTAAAAAGTTTATGCTTTTTTGGCCAGTTTAATTTTTTTAATTTTTAAAAAAAACTGTAAAACGATATCGTTTCTTCTTAGCTTAAAACGACGTTGTTTTACTTTAACGGCAAAACAGATGATGTTTCTCACGGCATGCTTATTTTGGCAAGTCAACGAAAACTTTAGTATTTAATTGGAAAGTCAAATAAAATGAGTGTTTATTTTGGTCGGCCAAAAAGATCATGCTTTTTTGATAATTTATGCAAAGTTCGTGTTTTGTTTGGCCGATTTCTCATCAAATTATTTGTTTGGTAGTTATAAACCATGTTATTTTTTCATCAAAAAAATTTATGTATTAAGACTTGTTATGAGAAAAAAAATCACATGGATGACTTAATAGAAATTTAGTAATAATATTATAACAGGGACCAACCCAAAAGTGATTATTGGTACATATTACAACATAATATAGTAGATTAAACATAAAGAAGAAATTGAAAGCAGTAGAGAAAACAGAAACACAAAATACAAGGCATAGTTAGATAGTAAAGTCAGCTACTCGTATGCTGCTATTCAATTTTTGGGCAATTAGATTAACACATATATGTGATATGCTAGTAAAATGACACAACAAAGCAATGTTTACAAACGATGCGAAGTGTGGGGTGATTCATTTGACAGTAAGGAATGTCTGCTGGAGTTCCCCACATAAATCTGCCTCGGAATAATTGTCTGCCAGGTGTACTCATAGTTGCAATCTGGTCACAAACTTGATTACCAATGTAACTAGCTTCTTCAATATCCGGGACAAGTTGCAGGAATGAGTCGAAAACTGGTTTTCCAACATCTTTGTTGCCACATAGACACAAAAATGCAGCACAAGCAAAACGAGCATATAAGAGATATGGAGTAATATTTAGTAACATGGAAATACCTAGTTGGTCAGGACCACTCGTGGAAAGTATTCTTAGGCCAATAACGTATTGTGCAGTGAGATGGCCTGCGAGACGGCAACGATCAAGAAATAGACGGTATGGAGAATCAGGCGCGCCAAATTGCGGAATAAAGATGTACTCGTCGATATCGACTTCTGCCAAAATTTATGAGGAGTAAACGATCAACTTGAGTTCAGGATTAGCTCCAATGAAAGGTCCGAGGTCACGAAGTCACTTCCTATTTTTAAGGGTCCGTGGTAAATTCCTGTTTTTGAAGTCAATTTACTTTTTTATAATTAAATTTATTTTAATAATTATTTACATTTGCAGCAACATTTTCACTGGGACATCGAGCACACTCCTCTTGTTCGTGACAAGTTCGAGGCTCAGTGTAAAGAATCCTATAACAATCACATTTACACATGGAAGGTCGCATGGGAAAAAGATCTGGAGGTGCAACACTCAGGTTGCCTGCGGGATTTACACCCGCACTTTGTGCGATACCGGAGTCTGCCGGGGACTATGAAGCAGTTGCAGCAGAACAAGATTAACCGCAAGGATGGTAAGGACGTTGAGAAAGCGCCACCAACATACAATGTTGGTTCCAACACATTTGAACTCTTCGATGATCAAATTGTAAGTAAAAATTGTAGATATAATTATTTATTTTATTTTGTACATTACAATATTTTGTTTTTTATTGATTATTAAGGAGGGGTGCGCACCGGACTGGCTACGTCTTATGAAGAACTGTCACACCAACAAAAAGACGGGCGCGATCCAGAATCCGAATATGAAGCAGATTGTGGAAAATATGGAGCGTAGGACGGAGGAGGTCATTACCCAACGCTCCCAGGAAGAAGGGAGTCCAATACACCTATCACGGGATGAGATCAACAACATCGTCCTCGAGGTTTTCCTTTTATCATTTAATTTACTTTTCCACATTACATTTTTATTTAAAACAATACAATTAACTTTTATGTGTAGGAAACTCCTGTTTCCAAGGGATGACGTTTCGGACTCGGGAAATTAGTCAATGCCGATGGTGTGCCGACACATGTTAGCTTGACTCAGGGACTTGAAATGAGTCAGCGAGAGCGTCAAGAGCTGGAGGATCTTCGTGCAGCTCTACAGGCAAGTCATGCAGAATTTCAAGCTTATCGGGATGGAAACGAAACTCGGCATGCGAGGACCGAAGCTCAGATGGCGAAGCTACTTTGGTTGATGGATACTCCACCATCCTTACAATCAGATAGTGAGACTCAGGACCCGAGACTTTAGGATTCGGACATAAATTTTATAATATATATTTTATACCAAAAATATTATTTTGAATTTTATTTATAAATATTTGAAAAGTATTAATTTATTATTATTATTATTATTATTATTATTATTATTATTATTATTATTATTA